>JAZHYW010047458.1:0-189325 GCA_037355805.1 Ixodes ricinus | reverse complement strand
ACCGTGTCTTGCGGACGAAATAGGCGGTTTTCTGACCTGCCCTCCGAATAACCCCCTACTTTGCAAGGAAACGCGGCATGTATCGTTCTGGTGGTAGTTGTCGGAGCCTTCCACTCTGTGCAAGGGGCGTTTTGGGTGGCACGGGGGAGTCTGGTGGCAGTCGTGTCATCCTCCTTTTACGAATGCAATGCTACAACTCTCTGTCAGTGTTGGAGAGGCCACCACAACCAACACAGCAAAGGATTTGCATAGATGGTAAGCTTTAATGATCGCTAACAACTGCAGGATGATGGGGGGGGGGTTCTTTCAGTTGTGCCTCCTCCAGCACGAGCTACCTGCTTCAGACGATGTTTTGCCATCGCACGAGCTCTGGCGTGTCAGTGTAGGCAAGACATAAAAAAGGCAGCGAATCATGTCGGAGGCAGCATATCTAAGATACCTCCCCAATCACCATCAGTCGCTGTAGGAGAGGTCGATGTATATTGTAGCTGCCCCACCCCTTGCGACAGGTTTTTGGAACTACTACAGGGAGTGTCGAACTTTGTCTAGAAACACATTGTGGTGCCAGCAACACTGCTGCATCTCTAGAACCGAGGATGGTTGTTCCATTGAACGATGTAGCAATGAAGATCTCATGCTGCCACTTATCCTGTTGGTATGAAAGGTCGCCCCTGTGCGAGTAGTCTCTGTGCCTTTATTTATCGGGCTTAGGCGCGTCTCGGCTCGGCCCTTCCCCCTCCCCATAGGCCAGGGGTGGTGCGTAGCTTGTTCCAGGCACGCAACCGTGTTGTGAGAACCGAGAGTTGCATCGCTCGGTAGGGTATACAGACAGCTTGGAGGGTATGCATATGCACAAACTGGCTCGAGGTATCTGGGCGGGTAGCAACACTAGACTGATATTGTGGCAGCTGATGAAATGTTACCTCTGTAGGCAAAGAGATTGTGGTAGTGCGTCGGTTCTGGTAACTCGGCTCAACGTAGTCGCCCGCCATTGCACGTGCATAATTTGCGTGCTGCGTAAAAAGAAACAATTTTATGGCCGATCACGGCAGAACGAATGGTTCCTTTGTAAAATGTCTTTTAAGAAGGCTTAGTTAACAGTCTGCCTGCGTAACCGCACTGTCCCATTGAACAATTTTTAGGGAGTTGCTCCAAGGTGCTGCTGGTGTGAAACCATTTTGATGCCGAGTTTCCCAGTCTTGCGGATATTCTGTCGAGGACAGATAGTTTTGTATAAGTCTTTTCGCTTTGCCTGTAATGAAGTGCTTCATCATTTTTTACACTTTTATGCGGTTTTAAATATTTTTTTTTCTAAACGTTCGTTACAAAGTTTTTAGGAGACACGGAACTTTGCTGGTTTAATGATTGCTGTCAGTGTTGCTGCCTAGAGTTCCCAACTATTTATGCTAATTTATCTTCTACTTTTGTGTGCAGCGGTCGAATACAGGGACGGTCGTGCCGCTGTCGCAGCAAAGTCTCGACTAGTTGACAAAACGATTGTTTCGAGCTTGTGTATTCTGGCGAATTTTATGGCTGCCCTCGTGTGTGCCTAGATCTCTAGTAGTAACCCGTTCCTCCGGGCAGAGAAAGGACGCTTTGCCAACTTGTCTGCAACGCCGTCATCTCAGTCTAGTCAACCCCGATCTTTTGCGTTTTTCGACAACCACGCACGGCAGGTGTGTCGGAACGTGCAACCTTCCATCGAGCGAAATTGTTTCGGACGAAAGCAATAGCGGTTGAGCTGCAGAACCAAATAGCAAACACTGGGCAATACGGTAGCTAGCGGTAATGGTGCGCGCTTGTTGCTTTAGCTCACTCAATAACGGCCAGTGAGAAGACTGAAGTCTTGAGGTGTTGCCCGAGCGACTTTCGGCGGCGACCTCATTGTTCATCCGACAATCAAATATCGGATCTCTGTCCCCCTGTTGCGGCAAAAAAAAGACGAAATGCTTGTTGCAAACTCTATTTTTGTTTATGTTGTACGAACGACAACGTGGCCGCTTTTCGTGGCTGGCACCATGGCATAGAGTTTCCCGTTCTACTGTGCTGCATGTAAAGTGTCACTCCGAGTATATATATATATATTTTTTATTGTTTGCTCGTAAAAACTGCCATTGCATTGTACAGTTCGGTTTTATTGCTTCTTTCTTTCATTAAATGAGAGCGAGCGAAAAGTCGAGTCAGTCGAGCGTTGTGACCGAGCGGATGTTAAGCCCGGCGCTTACCGACTATTGTCTGCCAATCGTTTATCTAACGCAGTACTTTGTGAAAGCGAAATATGCCGCATAACCAACACCTTTGAGTGGCCACATGCAACGCTTCATTCTGGGTGAAAAAGAGGATCAGTCAAGACATAGAGGGTGGACCCTAAAATTTGTCATCTTAATGATGCTTGTGCTCTTTGGGAGAGAGCACTAATCAGGTGGTGCTGCAGTCTGTTGTTCCCTACATTTGTCCCGAAGGCCACGCATCTATCCTCGTCACCAGGAAAAGAAAAAGAAAAAGTTTTCTGCATACATGTTTGCAAATATGGTCTTAGGGCACTGCCTTCTTGCTCAGTTGGGGTGCGCTTGTGTGCGGCCATAATCCGATTACGCCGCCTTAGCAAGGCGTCGTAATCGGATTACGACGTGCCCAAGCGCACCACAACTGAGCGAAGTGGCAACGCCCCGAGGCGGTACTTGCAAACATGTACTGTTCATATGCTGCACGTAGTGATTCTTGCAGGATATGGTTGTCAAAGACTATTGTTTCTTGAGTTTGAAACATGTATTTAAGTTAAAATAACGAATCTTTTCTTAAACGCACAAATAAGTGTCTTTGAATTCACTATGTTAAGGGGCGGGGGGAGAGTTAGTAATACCCCAAAAAGAGCCAGACGTTTTTTTATTTTTTATAACACTATTTTAGGTGGAAACAAATCTGGGAACGAAGAACTGTTTTCAGACAAAACCATCGAAGAATTGCCTTGGTAGATTTGGAGCAATTCAGAGGCGCTCCACGCTCGCGCCTTCGGTGCGACAGATGAGAAGCGCACGCTTGCACGGCCAAAAAAATGCCAACAAAGCGCCCCAAAACTGCTCCAAATTCATCGAGGGAATTCCTCACAAGTTGTGGAACTAAGAGAGTCCACGATTTTGTTTAGCATATCAAACAGCAGCTGGAGCATAGCTTGTTAGAAAGCTACTCCAAGCAGCCTCTGTGTAGCTCCAGAGAAGCATGGTGCTGCATGCGACGGCTGTACAAATTTAAGAAGGAATCTAGATGTATCGGCATTACCAAGAACTGTGAAGCATGGGTTTTAGTTTGGCACTCAGGGTAGAAGTGGTGGGTCGCAATGAAATAAAATGGCATGCGAGGAAGATGGGAGCGTGACCCGCCATTGTGCGTGGCGGTTCATTTTGTTTTGTCGTCGATACACTGAAATGCAGAAATGCATACATTTTCTAGAAAGACAACTAGGTTGTAAATTTTTTTATCATACACAAACTTTGGGGTGGGGTTGAGGATAAAAATGGCCCGTATAAAGTTGGAGTGAACGTTTTATAAACAAATAAATGCTTCCGCACGTCGAAATGCTCTTAGATTTGTGAGAGACGGCATTAAAGTTTGCTTTATTCTAACTTCTGCAATCGGACCTGACGACTTTATTCTAACTTCTGCATTGGACCGATGTCGTCAGCGTTCAGCACACGTGCGACGCCACCACAACTTTAGTTCTGGGAGACAAGTGGCAGTGTACGAGACGGATCGTGCAGTCTCGTGCTGACCATGCTAAAAGATTGAACACGTACATCCACCACCATTTTAAAACTGTGACAAATCGCACTTTGAACGAAACAATTTAGACGCACCAAATCGACTGCACGATAAAAGGAATGGTCCTGCAGATCAATACGAAGAGTCGGAGACCAAAAAATCGTAAACTTGAGGCCGTCTCTCGTGGCACAATTTAGCGCAGCTTTCAACAACCAAGCGAAGGCTTTGTCACGCGCTTCGAAGCCGATAACGTACACCTTTCAAAACCTCGAAACATGGACGAGCACCACATTTAGCGCATGTTGCGATGCATCGCGAGCATCTGAAACGAATAAGCTGTGAGCAAAGTTTCCAAGTTGTGCGATCGGTGGATTTTAGTTTTGAAAAATAAAATGCTTGTACAAAGGACACTGGTGTCGAGTTTCATTCGGCAACTGTCGGCATCTTGCGCACAACACTCATTCTTCTTTGCGGGGGTCCACCCATGGCAAATCCCTCCGAGAGGGGGGGGGGGGGGCGCCCCGTCGCCCTTATCCGCACTGGACTGACCCTGGCGACAACTTTTCAAGCGGGGTGTGGCAACATTCGTCAGAGTAGGACATAACTAGCTTTAGTCACACGATGAGAATGGCAGGGCTTCTCTTTTGATGCCCAGCCTTCAACATGCGCTTGTTGCCTTCTGTCATAATTTGGCAGCAGCTCAAGGCTCATGAGATGCTAAAGTGTTGTCTAAGGTACGAAGCCCACTGCCATTCTAATCTTGTCCGGTTGGAACAATGATGAATGCATCGAAAAATGTGACTGGTTGAAAGAAAATGCAGATATATGATTAGTGGCCCAGGTCGAATAAAAAAATTTATTTGGAACACCGCATAAAAAGGAGGATAATCTTGTCAAATCGGACGTCTTCAAATCTCCGCTGTCGCTCAGTGGCCGTACCTAGAGGACAGACAAAAAGGGCGAACCTTTAACATCTTACAAGTTTCAAGCAGTTCTAGAGCCTCGGTACGGTTCTACAATGCACTCCACTTCTACGATGTGAACTAAAGATGGTACATACTAGAATGCCAGGATATGGAAGTACTACAATCTTCATGAGCTATTCGTAAAGTGGAATCTAGTCAAGGCACCACCTTTTACAACTGTGCGCGTCACCCTTTAGGTACTACGACGATGCAGTTTGTAGGTCATTCTGTACTTCATAGATACAATTAGAAACACGTGAGAGTAAGTACATAAGTCTTGAAAACAAATTTTTATGCAAGTACAGCGGCTAGTTCAGCAACGAGTTGTACCATACCTATCATTATGACAAAACCTCGGTTGGTCTCGTCTATATGTAACTTCAGAAAATAAGCACTACTTTACCTTGAACAAAAAAAAAAAAAAAAAGGTGCCTAATATGAATTTAAAAAGTTTCCACGAGAGAGAGGCAGTGGACGGTACTGGACTCCTTGCCAATGCAGGCACACCAAAAATTTCTCTTCAAAAGTTTACGAGAGGGCAAAAATTATTGGGGGTGTCTTTGAGCAGATGTTAAGTTGGATAGCAGATGCGCGATTTCTCTCTCGTCCTGCTGCTTTAGCTGCTCGTACCTTGGCAAGCACACTCAAAATGCTGTTCACCAAACGTGCTTACTTTTGAAACTCCCACTCCCTGTTGTCGAGAGGACACACCTGGCGAGTCTTCAGCCACCCGGGAGATGCAGTGGAAATGGAATGCATGCTGCATGTGGAAACCAAAAAAATAGTCACTACAAAAACAACATTTTTAAAAATATTTGTTTTTACCAACACACAACCCCCGTCATATATATATATATATATATATATATATATATATATATATATATATATAAAAGATTTTGAGGGAGAACACGAAGGCTAAAACCCACACGACACAAAAACACTCCTTAGAAGAAATCTGCGTTCCATGAGGAGCTGCCGTGTGCATCTAAAGCGAGCTTCTAGTAGGGGCGACCAGAAGTCCCGCTTTAGAGTGTTCATTTCTGGCATCCTGTTATTTTGTCTTAACATAGCCAAATGTCCAGTTTTCGTGAGAACTTGCGAAATCAGAACCAGGCAAATGGAAGTAGTAAAATATAAATTATTACTCCTGACATTGCATTAGAATAAACAGTGAAGTATGAACTCCAATGAAGTGTGATTTTTGGGTTTTTCTGCGACTCCCCTTGCCAGTAAGTTTTGTTCGAACAGATGCATGTACGGTGCACTTTTCTACAGGGTGTCACAAAAGAAAATTTACACTTTTTTTTTACCGCAAAAATAAACTAGGCATCGTCGAACGCTCATTTTCCGCCCAAAGGTAGCGCTAGAGGTCACAACCAGATGCCAAAGTTTCAGCCTGATCGGATACTTTATTCAAAAGTTGTGGGTGATTTTCTGAAAATTTTCAATGTGAAAATGGCGGCCGACGGAGTTTTCGAATACGTGGGGCTCTATGGCACAAGAAACCGAAAACGGGCAAAGATAGGCTCCATTTTCCCATTGAAATTTTCAGAAAATCACTTATAACTTTTGATTAAGTTATCGGATCGGGCTGAAACTTTGGCATCTGGTTGTGACCTCTAGAACTACCTTCGGACGGAGAATGAGCGTTCGGCGATGCCTAGTTTATTTTTGCTGTGGAAAAACCCTGTAAATTTTCTTTTGTGACACCCTGTACATTTAAAGTGACCATATTCCTCAGGTCCCAAAGCGGGACGCGTATTGGGGGGGGGGGGTTAATAGTGGTATGAGGCTTGAAAAAGTTTGCTAACAAATCATATTTTTTTAGTATTTCATATAGACCGTACACATTTAATACATTTGGTTGGAATATTTCTTTAGTATTAATATATTTATTTTTGCAGATAATATGCCCATAGTATCAGCATCATCACTGCTAAGGGGATGTTGTACATGGTTTAGAGAAAGCACCCTCCCACTGGTGCGATTTTTTTCGTCTAGACGCGTCTTTTATCTATTCGGGATCCGGGGGAGCCGAAGCGGGACAAAACACCGTCCCACAAGCACGCTTGTGGGACAGCGGGACAACGGACGGAAAAGCGGGACCTGTCCCGCCTAAATCGGGACGTCTGGTCACTGTATGTACATTAGTAGGCACGTTTAGATTTTGCAAAAATGGGTAAGAAAGGTGCTTGCATACTAACTACTCAATGAAAAGCCTCAGAAAAGTGAGTTTTCACAAAAAACTAAATAGTAGCGGGTTTTTTTGTTGTTTTTGTTCTCTTTGCTGCAGCACACCTTTTTTTTTTCATTTTTGTCTTGTTTCTACTTCTGAGGAGAATGGTCGCCTTAGATTTTGGAGATCCCTGAAATAACTGTTTCCTTATTTCTAAATATACTTACGTTGCACACACCCCAGGCTACTGTGCACTCCTCGCTCGTCGCCGAAGCCTGGTTAGCTTGGCATTCGATACCTGTTCGGCGAAACACCCAAGCAAGTTTCAATGAGCTCACGTGAGAGCCGATTTGACAGCACCAAAACACCGCACCGCAAAGGGTGGACTCGGCACTCACACAAGTCCATGATGTGATTCCTGCAAATGGCGCAGTTGTCCACTACAATATCTGCAAGGCAAATAAGAAAGAAATCATTTTGAGCAGTTATTTAGTAACAAATTGTTTGACTGAACGCAAGGTCTTTGTTCCAGTTCCAAGCGCAATGCGGCCTTTTAAAACTTACCCCATGCCCACAGAGCGACTGCGTTCCACTGGAAAGATAGAAGGGGAACGGCGGTTAATGAATTGGCCCACCGAAACTTGATACATTAGTGACCAGGCGAATAAACTTTCCGAGTTCACGTGAAATCCGAAAAATTGTGCGAACTGCGTCGTTCTTGCGAACGTACCTTTTTCACTTCGAACCTTTTCTTGTCTCCCCGGGCTGAGCTAGTTGATGTCGGCAGCTCCGACTGGTCGGCGTCTACGTCCTCGTCAACTTCCATGGCCATCTTAGCGGGAAACTAGAGCGTTATTATAAATTTTGCCCGTTTAAGATCGGGGAACTGGCCCAAGAATGCCGATCTTCTCAATGGCCGTCGTCCACGATGATGATGATGATGACATACTTGATGTACTATTCGTTTTTGTTTGGATCCATCAATTTTTCGAAACAGATTCATTATCGCGATCACAGGTCAGAAAGATTCAAATATACTGGTCTATTTTTTAAAAAGTAAACAGTTTTTTTTTATTGCAATAAAAATAAACTGGCCGCCGGCTATGCGACGTAGAAGCCAGATTACTTCTATCGAGTCGGGGATCCAATCCATGATCCAATCAGCAAGCACAAGATGGCGTTTGTTGATTATTGATCGAACGTCGTTTTCGTGTCCACTTGGTGAGCGTGAAAACGTAGCAGAGGTTTTTGCAAGGAACGCGACAACGTAAGAAGACATCATAATGCCCGAAAAAGAAGGTAAGACTGTCGAGTGCTAGCTTTGTGAGTCATAGGCCGTGCTGCTAGCACTAACCCCCCTGCATTATGATGCTGTTGATTTGTCGAGATCGTGCACCTACTGTTGAAAACAAATCACTCATAACTCACTTGCGTTTTAGGCGGGGAGGTCTACACCAACCCCATAGCCCCCCGGGACTAAATGTTCCTTCCTCGGAAAGGTAAGTTACTCTAAACATTCCAGTTCGTCGCACTGACCTACTGCCCACAGCTGTAACTCTGCAATTACGGAGTGATCTGCGATCGTTCGTCCTAATATGTATCAACTTACAGCCACCACCACCCTATGACAAACGATGACTTCCGAAAGCTTATTATGACACCGCGGGCACCTCCGCAAGCTACCCCAACACCTGCTAAAGAAGAGACCTACAGGTATGTATGAAGCTGTCGGCTAAACTGATTGAACATTGATATGTCTTTAGAGATGTATCTTTAAAAATAAAATACTTGTTATTCTTTTTTTCTTTTTAGCAAGCCAACAGTCGAAGATGATGACAAGGGGGACATGCGCCGCAAGAAGAAAAAGTGAGTTTTGTGATTTGATGCACCATTTTCAGTTTCCTTTTCAACCACTTTCCTTGATGTGAAAAAGGAAAACAAAAGAGAAACTGTGAAACTTCATAGGACTTGCAGGGTCTTGTTCTCTCTCTCCAACATTAAAATGTAATTAATGCAAGCATTGTTTTTATGTTGTGTCCCTAAAAGTGTGCCTCGACATTTTAGTTCATCACGCCAGATGTGTGACTGACGCAAGCGTGCAGTGAACTCACCAGAATGAGTATTTGTTTACCGTAAAGGTTTGCTGCTTATTGCGATTTTTTCGTCATCTTTTTTCCTAGATTCTATGCCACCCTCAAGAAACAGGAGGAAGACAAGCTTGCCGAGCTTGCCGAAAAATACAGAGATAGAGTAAGCTTTTGATCTCAGACAGCGAATGTGCATGGAAGCATCGGGCAGGCTGTGGTGGGATGATGCAGATTTGTATTTGGCTCCATTGGGACTTCAACGTAATTGGAATTCCAGAGTTGTACTTCCTTTCACAGTGCCCCCTTAGGCCAGTAATAATATTGTTATGCATCACTTTTAAAACTAAACTTCAAAACAGAAAAAAACAAAAAAACATTTGCCCTTTTTTTTTTTTTTTCCTTTCTGTCCCCCAACCTTAACTTTAAAACCGCTTCTTCAGTCAGCTTTCAACCCGCTATGCATTGATGGATCGTGCAAACTTCAATTATCCAACCCTTTTTTAGTACACATTTTGTTGTCTACAAAGTTTCCAGAACATGTGAACTGTTTTCTAGCAAGAACGCTGGTGTAGGGTGCTCCAGGGCTAGTTTTTAGGTGGACTTGGTATTTCACTTTACTACTAAGGCGATCGGTAACACTTTTTTTTAGTTTATATTCCTGTTGAAGTGTCGAGCATGCGCTTACTTCTGTAACACAAATAATTTCCTTTTTTTTCTGTTTTTTTAGGCACGCGAGAGAAGGGAGGGTGCCAACCCTGACTACCAAAATGAAGACCCCCTGTCGTCAACAGCAGGCTACAGGGCAGTCGCTCCGGATGCAAAGTCGTAAGTCTCTCTTTCTCCAATAAACAGAAGACCGGAGACACTGAGGTCAAAGGGACCATGAAATGTTCCCGCATTTCCACTATTTATGAGGGTGATTTATAAGCAGGGTTCCATGTCTCCAGATAAACCCAAAATCCACCCGCCAGTAAAAGTTTCGTCAATCCAAATTTGTTTGATAAACTCCAAATATCGAGGTCACTTTGTTTAAAAAAAGAAAAGGTGGTAATCTATAAAGAACTGTGATACAGGGTCAGTCAGTGATCTTGAGTAGAGGCCACTCCAGTTTTGTTTCAAATCTCAGTTTGTTGACAAAGGGGCGTATACTGTTTGTCTGTTCAGAGGTTCATTCAGGACAGCAGGTCATTGCACTTCTGCGCCACGACAAAAACCACCGTTCCGGGTTCAGCTTTGGACCCTACAATTTGGGCTTCCTAGAGGTTCTGTTTTATAAGACTGAAAGCTGTGAACTCGTACATTTCATTGGAGAGGTAGGGGGCAGCTGAAATCACTCCAACACTCCACCTTGTGCAGCAGACGGAGGGGTGGAATGGGACGGCAAGGAAATTAATTTTCAAGTGACATCATCCAGGAGTTTTTGATTTGAAAGTATTGATGTCTATTGAAGCAACAATTGTTTTGAAGTATAGTAAGTTTAGTTAAGTTTAATTTAGGGACAGTTAGTTGTATAAATGGCAAGGGCGACAACGCTGAATCCAACCGGAGAAATATTAATTGATACAGGCGAGTTCTTATGAACTTAGTGCACTTTTACATCCGAATATTTTTTTTTTTAATTTTTAGCAATTGGGAACACAGCAATGTTAAACTCCAAATTTTCGAAAATTGAAACTTTTACAAAAGTTAACTCCAAAAAACACCCTCGAAACTTCCCGAAAAATAAACTCCTAAAACACGGAATCCTAATTATAAGGTATATATTTGATGGTGATCTGTGGGGGAACAGCAGCAATGACAGGTACTAAAATGGCAGAATCGACAGAACAAGAACGACGCACACTCGTGTCTCGTTTCTCATGAAAACGTTCGCCGTCGTCTTTGTAACAATATTGTTTTAGAGGAACACTGTTCAGACATGCATACGCTTCTGACTCCACGCTCTAGCCGTTCCAGAGAACACTGCAGAAAATCTAGCAGCTTTAACGTCCTCGACTCACAGCCAGAACAAACTGTTGGGTATCGTTTAGACGGCTTGTACTGCAGACGTTTGTCACAATCGCGTGTGTCAGTTGGCAGTGCTCGGAGCATATGCTCTACTCCAAATATTTTGAGTTTTCGTCACCACACTAACGCAAATTAGTGTTGGGCGACCTTGTGTTGGCCGAATATTGGCCAACACAAGGTGGCACAGTACTCGTGTCTAACCTGAGAGCCACGCTCGGCCATCCCGTGCCCAGAACCATTTAAACCCGGCTTGATCATGATGAAGTCGGAAAACTGTCCAAGGAAAAGAAAGAAGAAAAAAACATAGCTTGCTCTTACTTTTGATATTTTAGTGCAGAAATCACAATTTTTTTCCCTTACACTCGTGTTCAAGTTCTCTTGTTTCACAATGTGATATGGAGTTAGTAACGTTCAGGCCCAGTATTACTGTAAAAAATTGATAACGCAAATATATCCCCCTGCAATAACAAATACATGGCATATTAGTCCCAGTTGCAATGTTTCGTGTCCCCGAAATATTCACAAATCACGCACTTCGCAAAATTCACGAAATACTGAGCCCGCGAAAATAAAGTCGTTGAGTAACTGTGGCTGGGCTCAGTTTTTACGGCTTGTCAATTGAGACAACGATTGCTCGCGGCAGTGGTCTGGATGCGGCCGAGCGACGTCGTCAGATGATCCAGGAGTCCAAGTTCTTGGGTGGTGACATGGAACACACTCACTTGGTGAAGGGTCTTGACTATGCCCTGCTGCAGAAGGTGGGTGGCTCACTCTTTGTACCTTGCTCTCACTAAATGCGCTCTCATTTGAGGAAAACGTGAAACAAAGGGCCATGTTCTAGGGTACTTGAAAGGGTCTCCGGATTTGTGACCAAATCTGTGAAGCACGTTTCATTGATTGGATTCTGTCATCCATTTTTTAACTCGAAACATTCTTAGGCTATGTGTTTGGCATTTCGTGAAGCCCAGATAAAAGTGTGGCCACGAGGCTCGACACTGATTGGTTGACGGTTGGGGGAGGAGGAGTGAGTTAGGCAAGGAGGAGCTCGACCACCTGTGCACGTTGAGGGAGAGGAGCTTGAGAGTATGGAAGGTTCTGGAAGATCGCCAGGCTTATCAGCCCGATTAGTGGTAGTATCGCTTCATTCTAGGAACAACTATCAAGTGTACATATGGCATGCGTTAAACTATCTGATGAAGAGCACTGTGAACGTAGGCATCTGGTGTCTGTAAACTTAGAGTCTTGCTAAATGTTTGTGACGCTAAAATGTTTTATGAATACAACACAATTGCCTAGCAATTTGCCATAAATTTTTTGGGGGGTATTTTAGGATGAGAGGTAGTTAAGGGGGACATGGGCTTAAATTTCAAAATTAAAGTTGACACCGACATAGACAAAATTAAAGTTGACATTGACATAGGACAGATATTCATCTCATGTTTTGAGGTAATGACTCTTCCTGAAATATTTACATTTGAGTTATAAAAACCAGCTAGCCCAAAGTTCCACATCCTCCTTTTGATATTCAAGCAGTCAGAATGGTGCTTAATAGGTTCATTTACATATCATAGATTTCTTAACGAAGAGTGACACATCTTATGCAGGTATGTGAAATTGTCCTAGAGAGCTGCAGGTTGGCACAATACACCTACATCTTATGTTAAATCTCCCCTGCAAATTTCATTTCAATCACATGAGTAGTTCAGAAAAATCTGTAGCCAGTGTCCTCACCTAAGGAAAAATGCGGCTTGTAACTATTAAAAAAATCAAAAGTGTGAAACAAATTTGACTAGAGCAGCAGAGCAATGGCTATATTGATGCATTAACCCAAGACATGAGTGTATGTGAGAAGAAAGGGCAGAATAACTGGAGGCTGGAATACAGCTGCGATTGATTTCACAAAGCAGTTTTTAAATGTGCTGGAAGGAACAAAGTACCAACGGATGTCCAGAAAGGGAATCTTGCACTTCCCTACAACCGAAATTAGAAGCGTACTAAGCTTCAATAAAGATGGCGAGGCACACCTGCTCAGTTAGTGTCTTAGTACTTCCCAACTTACTCATCAAGAACCTCCTACACTCAGTTTGAAAAGCTGGTTGTGTCCTGAATAATGCCTACAAAAATGAGAAGACACTCATCTTGTTTTTTTTTTTTATAGCAGGTTTGCATTGCTGCTGTATTTGCTGCCATAAATATATGAGAATTGGATTGTCTTTAGATGACAGTTGAACTTGAGTGTAAATCACTTCTCCTTTAGGTTCGGAGTGAGATCACAAACAAGGAAAAAGAAGACGAGGAGTTGGAGGAGACACTGGAACGACACACGTGAGTACAGAGTTGTTCTTGCTTGGCATTTATCCGCACCACATCCATTAGATATCTACCATGGCAATGCATTGTGGCCCCTAGATACTGGCACAACACTTACGGACGACGCAACATTAATGTCGGATTTGCTCGGTTCTTTTTCTTTCCGGCAGCGATGAACCTCAAGAAGAAGAGATTCATTTTAAGACCGTTCTGGGTAAGAGCCCTTATCTTGCCTAACTTGGGACTGCTTGTGCCTCAGCCTGGTGCATCATGCTTTGGGGCCTTTAAAGTTTTGAAGTTTCGGTAATTTTGTCAAACTGTTGAACCAAAAGGATGCAAAATTTGTAGAAAACAAAACGACTATATAAAGTGAGCTTTCCCCCGCAGCATGTGTGCACCACAGTGAAACAACGTCTTTGCCAGGGGTGTGGCTTGTGGTGCTTTTCTCTAACACGGGTTATCAAACTTTTCTGTCCTGAGCAGCTTTTATCTCTCTCTTGATGACGGAGGAACTCCCCCCGGACTCGGCATTGATGTAATAAAGCAGTACAGAAGCTTACAATCCTTTTAAACAATAATGTACTCAGTAGGGACTGTCTGACTTGTAGTTACGCATAACTGGGTGGCTCAGGTATAATAAAATAATGCTCAAACTGGAAAAAAAAAAGTGCTTCGCTTTGTGGCAAGCATGGTCGAGGAAATTTGGTAGCTGAGGGTAGCATGAGGGTACTCGTGGTACCTTGAAGGTACTTGTGGAACCATGAAGTTCCTAGGAACCCAGCTTGAGAACCCGTGCTCTAACAAGGAAGTATGCGTCGGAGAAAGCGTCTCTTTCAGGTTGATTCTCGTGCCAGCACATCTTGAAACCTTTCTTCTTTTTTCTTTTTACGTCCTAAAACTATTTTTTTTGTTAAAGCAAAAGTAGGGCCGTGGCTACGTATTAGGAGAGTTTAATTGGTAGGCTCCACTTTCTGCGTGCATTGTGGACGCGTTCGAGAGCTCGTAATTTTATTCCAATTGTTTGCCCGGTTCAGTCCGCCAAACCCAGCGTCGTCTCCGCGCAGGCCGCAACATCTACCGCCAGGTGTTTCGTCCGCGGATCATGGAGCGCAACGACCTGTTCCTTCCCAACCGGATGGCCTACGTCATTGAGCTTGAGGATGAGTACGCCGAGAGTGACATCCCAACCACCCTGATCCGCAGCAAGAAGGACTGCCCCAACCTGGAGGTGGTCATTTTTCTCGGTTATACCGTAAAATACCGCAGTATTTGACGGTATATTTATTTAAAATATTGCCCACTTCGTTCAAGTGCCCACTATTAACAATCCCCAAACGTGGGAATTCTGAAAATTATATGTTAAGCGCCCGATTTGACCGGACAGGTGCCCACGCCTCGATTAACCCAGTTTTCGGTGAAAAAAAAACTTCCCCGGTATTTTACGGTAGGTTTTCACAGTCTCGTGACTTTCTTAAAAATATGTTTGCATTTGTTGCTCTGGTGCTTGCAGTCATCTTTGGCTGGATTTTCAACTCGACTGTGAACTGGTTTTGTGGTGTCGTGGTGCGGTTCCCACCATGCTCTTTCCCTCTATTCGTTCGCTTGTTTCGTCCACTTTCCTTTTTACATAGGAGGGAAAGTCTTCTCGCACGCTTGCAATGATGCGCTGCTGTTGATGTGCACTCGTCTAAAACGTGTGGTGGATTCATCCAAAACTGCCGACGCTCGGGAGAACAAACTGGCCCTCCGAAGGCAACGAACCCCTGCGCTAAATGTTAATACATCTCATCAAGAATCAGCGTAGCGACAGCAGCGATTTCGGCATCATTACTTTTTTAAATGCAGTAGCATGTCTGAGCGAACCCTTTGCACTTTTATGTTTTTATGTCGGTTTGTAACCAACTAAACAGGTAGCACAGATATGTTATATACCTACTTCAGTTATGCATACAGGGGATAATGTTTCCGATGATCTTGATACGATTTATTAGCTTCTGAACGGCAAATACAGTTACCTAGGGTCTAATTATGTTTATATACATATAGTAAGATTTATTTATTTATTTATTTATTTATTTATTTGGTATTTTATATCTGATATATATATACTTTATATTTGATATATTTGAATTGCAGTAATACTACAACAAAAGTTGTTGGTTGATCACGAGGGGCCCATCCGCGAGAGGTAGACGGTTCAGAAAATTATCTGAATTAGTTTAATTAATTAAATTGCTGTCTTCAAAACTACTAATGTGATGAAGATTACTTGTTAGAGCTTTAATCCTGAGTGGTTAACCTTTCTGCCCTTCGGTGATATCCTGTAAAAGTGAAATGTAAAAAAGCTCCAACGTCGTGTTTGTGCTAACAGTGTCCCGCAGTGTATGTCTGCCATGCGACTAATGTGAAGCCTTTATCACTGCTGCCGCTTTGGAGGTCATGCTGACGAGAGAGCTGCTTCAGACTGCAGTTTGACATTGTTTCCTTTGAGCTTACCGATTGGCCGTCGTCGTCCGCAGAGCCACACCACGCTGACGACCAACGACATAGTGATCAACAAGCTGACCCAGATCCTGTCGTACCTGCGTCAAGGACTCCACAACCGCAAGGGGAAAAAGAACAAGGACAAAGGAAAGCCGCAGGAGAAGCTGCCAGCCAAGCCAGCAGACGACAGGTAGGCCACGGAAGCTGGGAGCCCTTTCGATTTGCCTGCACCGGCCTGCATCAATGCAGAAAAGCGTTGCGTGGTGCAGAAAAGTCCAAGGCAATGTACTTCCGGTTATCTCTTCAGATGGACTGCACTAGCAAATCAAATACAGCAGTCTGCACTGAGTGCAGCTGGTGCAGAAGGTGCAGGTGAATCAAGCAAGCCCAGTGAGTCATGAAAAAGGCACTAGAATAGACAGACACCATTCGTCTGGCTTGTTGGCATCAGCCGGTATACTCCGTTTCACCTAATGATGAACTGGAGCAGACGCTGCGAACCACCGGAGCCAATCCAATGTCGTACATGTGTCACATGGTCGTCAGGACGAGTGCGGAAACGTGCAGGGCACTTGGTCACGTGACATGTTTGCGGTGCCAGATTGGCTGGGATGGCTCGTGGTGTCCGCCGCGATTCGTCGTAAGGTGAAATGGAGGTAGCAATTTGCTGGCCTCCCCAACACCTGCAGGCACGTTTGTTTTACTGTCGCCTAGTCATGCTAGCTTGTGTTCTTAGCTATGCCACCGGGGCCTCTAAACTCGTCAAACAAAAAGTTGGGGCCGAAGTTGACTGAGTGCACCGATTGGCTTATCACGACGATGACTCTCGCGCTTTTTTCGCCAACATCAACTCGGCGCGCTCCGCAAACTTTCGGCTCCAACTTTGTGTTTGACGAGTTTAGGGCCCCAGTATTACTCTCATAAAGGGACCAGCATTGTGGGCCCGGCATATTGTAACTGAGGTGAATCACACCACTCCAGCCAGATGATAGGTCCTATGATTCCTGGCTTTGAAACAGAAGTTAACATGTTCTGTGGAGCCAAATGCAGTTCATCAGTTAAGCTGGTCGACAAGTTGGTCAACCAAGATAAGCCAGCAATAGCTTAAAAACAATCTGTTTTCTTCTTACTTTTTTCACTTTTATAGGCAGACATTAAATTGAGCTGAGATGACTGGTACGCCTGAGATGTTGAAATGAAATGTTATTGAAATGTCACTCCTCCTTTTTGTGCTAGTTCGGCATCTCAAGAAATAGTGACAGGCTGTAGATACAAAAGCCAAATAGGCTATTAGAGGGTTTGCTGACTCAAGCCTAGAAAAGAGCATTTGAACCATCCTATTTAATGAGCAATTTAGTCATCTTTTTATTTATAACCAGCATTGGACATTACTGATACTAGATCAGTATACATAGTTTTTCTTAACAATGTGTACACTGTTTCTTGGTCCCTTTAAAACACAAGAAAGCTAGCTTTGCATCTGTAATCACTCCACTATGTATCCGTTCCGAGATCTTGATAGATTAATTCTGTTTGGGCCACACCCTGCTTTGCTATCAATGACTGTAGACTTGTACGGAACTTAATGCAGTTCAGACTCAGTTATTTCATACTTCTAATTAGTTCAAACAAGTTTCAAAATTTTGGTTGTCCCACTATGTTTTCAATGTATTTATAAGCTGCTTATGATTCAAACGGCGTTTACATATAAATTCATACTTTTTGTTCTCGAGGCCCCGTTGAGCATGCTTCGTTCCAAGCACTAGTGCACTGAGGAGAAGCAACACCCGCGGAGCTCATTTCCGCGGGTACCAGTGCTCGGTAAAAAGTGCGCTCAACGTAGACAACTTTTTTGCTGGATGAACAAACTTCATTTTGTTTTGAGGTGTCATACGCTGTCTAAACTGTCCATGATAGACAGCATTTTTTAATTATGAATAACCTTATCTCATGCATTTCATTAATGCTTCACGTGTGGCATACCTGCTTATGATTAGTAGACCTGTGGAGAGGAAATCATCAAATACCTGCTTTGTATGTGTAGCCATCCATACAACAAATCATAATTTTATCTTGCATGATATTTAGATATAGTTGAACGTGAGCGCGTTGGTTTTCTTATAACTTGTTACAGAAAGAATAAACAAAAAGGACGGACAAGGACGGACATGTCCGTCCTTGTCCGTCCTTTTTGTTTATTCTTTCTGTAACAAGTTATTTAGATGAATTTCAGATAATTTAGACGAAATTTGTGGCTTCCTGACATTTGAATTATGAGAGTCTACTATCATGAATACTTTTGGGAGTAACTCAACATCTTACAAGTACTTTCAAAAGTAAGTATTTAGTACTATTAAATATTTTTTGCAAATAACTTTTACTTCTTTGGTTATTATTAAGGGGGAACACTGGTCTCGGAGCTTTTTTTCTTATTTTATGACCAAACCCAATAAAAATGCATAAGCTTGTTCAACTTTTTATGCTGATTTCAAATGTCTTATCATTTCCTTAGTCAGTAGAATTGTCCTCAAGGTAATTAAAACTTGCCTGCCTTTGATTGGAGTAACAATAGGGAAAAAAATTTCCTAACTAGATATTCCTTATAACGCATGGCTAGATACTACGAAGTGTAGAGAATACAACGTTGAAAGTACTTTTAAGATTATCCCATTATTAGTGAGTTTACCACACATTGAAGTTCTCTACTCAATGTGTGACTACAGTAATACAACAAAATACCAATTGAAACATTTCCTAAATCTCTATTAAGACATCTGCTCTCAACATTGTATGCTTCAGAGATTTAGCTACATGGGTTAGGGAAGTCTATATTTCTATCTGCCCTAGATGCTGAGATAACCCACCTGAAAATTTTAAACGAGTCGAAAAATTGTGTTTTGTCAAAACGGTGTTTTAGAGTCAACTTCAATGCACATTCAGCCCGCATAGACATTGTAAATTGATTTATAGCTCAAATATTCATCCATAAAATGGTAGCCTGGTAGATCCAGAGGAACCAAAGCTGTAGAGGTCAACATCGCCGTTTTTAAAAGAATGAAGTTTTAGGAATCTTTTGGCTCCAAAGACCAATGTCTCCCTTCAGCTATTAGCTTGCTAACGGGAGAGGTAGGGTGGGGAAAATGATGACCGTCAATTGTTTCGGCTAGGAGCTCTACCACTGCGTGCAGTTTGATTCTCTACTATTCCGGAGAGTCCGGTGCTTGTGTGGAAAAAGGCAAAAGTTTGGACGCAGGTTTCAAGAAGCGGCTGTTACGCTAGTCAATAGGGCTTTTGTTGATGGCAGTTTTAATTAACCTTTTTTATAGTTAGTTGTACGACTAAATTGTGGAAACAGTCAAAACTTCAGAGTATCTTGAAAGTATTGTGTTACTTTTTTCTTAATGTCTAGTACTCTAATACTTTCTGGACTGGAGTATTTAGTACTCTACTTCATTACTATTTCATCTGGTACTCAGTAACATCATTTAACATTTTCGTCTTTTTTTTTTGTATTTGGTGCACGTATGATATAGAAGCGTCATCCTTTTGCTTCCGTTCTGCCGCAGCATCTTCGGCGAAATAGGCGACTACGTACCCGCAGCCAGCGCCGAGCGGTCAAGCAAGCATCGGGAACATAGTCGCCGCGACGGGGACCACCGGGACCGTGAGAGGGACCGGGACCGAGACCATGATCGAGACCACGACCGGGACCGGAAGCGGTCCTCGTACTTCGAGAAGCCCAGCCTAGAGGATGAGCGGGACCGCGGGTTCCGCTCCCACCGCGGCCACGACTCCCGGTGGTCCAGCGCCGATACCGCCAGCGCGGTGGCCGCCGCGGTGGCTGCTGTGCCGGCACAGATGCGGGACGACGGCAGCCGGCTGAAGGCCAAGCTCACCAGCAAGCTGGAGCGAGACCTTCCCGAAAGCTACGCCGAGTGTTACCCCGGGTACGGACAAAGCCTTCTTTTAAAACCCTCGAGGCCATTTCACACATTAAGATATGAGTGCGATCGACCGCATCACGACTGCCGCCATCATGCTGCCGCCATCATGCTGCCGCCATCCATCGGGAAGCCCCAGAACACCTTTGATCCGCGTATATCTTACGCGTCATTCTTTGACCGTGTGCTCGAAACAATTCTGACAGTGTCATAAGCGATCGCTTCTCATGAATAGCACGTAGGTTTGATCTTACAAATATATGCACTATCTGTAGTTGGTGGCAGGTTTAAGAACCTAGTAGATGTTCTGCCCTGAGCACGAGCATTCTGCCTTCGATGACACTTCGTCCCGTGCTCAGCCAAAGCACGTGCGGGAGGCGGAGCGTCTGCTAAGCTCTTAATCTGTTGTCAAGTATAGTTGTACGCAGATCGGAAGGATTCTAGGACTACCTTATAGGTGGCGCCAGTAGGCCGGCGTCTTCTCTCGTCGTAAGTGGCCGCAGGCGGTGGCAACGCAGTTGATCACAGTTGGACATGAAAAGTGTGAACCATACAGCGTTTATATTGAGAGCTAGTTGGCCAAAGTGAAAAAAAAATTGGTTTGTGGTTCCTTTAGTTTTTTCTTGCACTGTTTAGAGGTTTCTTTGACTCATCCGACAAGAGAGAGGGAGAGAGGATAGCTCGTGTTTCGGTCGAAATCGGTTGCCCGGGCTTCGTTGAACCCGTGTCACAATTTGTCGGATGCTTCCCGAAACCCTGTCGAGCATTTTCGGTTTTGCTCGTAACCTTCTCTACTTTGTTGTGCATATTGTTAGGGAATCTGTCCTGCAGCTTTGGTGTCTTGCTGCCTTCTTATTTTTGGCTGACTTTTCTTTCCTCACCCTTTGTTGCATCTCTCCCAAATATTTTATGGTGTCTTTAGGTTGCAAACATTTGTCACATTCTCTGCAGGTTTGTGTCTAATCTTTTTAAAAGACTCGTCGCGTCTTCTGTACTTTCGCTAATATTTGCTCGAACTTTTGTCTCTTATTCCCAGTTCCTCTGCCGCTGTTTCTTTGTGTTTCTGTTGTGTTTTCCCCAAGTGTTTGCTGAACCTAGCTTAGCTTTGTTTAGCCCCCCCCATCCCTTAGCCTTGGACAGTTCTCTGCTTAGTCTTCCCTAAAGCCCGATTGAATTGCACCTAGACTTTTCCTGAATAAGTGTTCCCTGAATTCTTGTGCCTAGTATAAAAATTCAAAAGCACAAACACCAAGGAAAAGAAGAGGGGACAGGACAGAGCGCTTACTCCAACAGGAAGTTTAATGCATTCCCTCAGGAAGACTTAAAGAAGAATTAGCCATGTAAAGGTAAAAAAGAAGAAGAAAAATCATTGTTATAGTTTATAGATGCATTAAAAAATTTTAAACAAAATCTGACTTCACCCCTTGACACTAGCGAAATAATTTCGAAGTATAAACAAAATCAGCAGGTTGTTTATACTTCGAAATTATTTCGCTAGTGTCAAGGGGTGAAGTCAGATTTTGTTTAAAATTTTTAATGCATCTATAAACCATAACAATGATTTTCTTCTTCTTTTTACCTTCACATGGCTAATTCTTCTTTTATGTCTTCCTCAGGGAATGCATTAAACTTCCAGTTGGAGTAAGCGCTCTGTCCTGTTCCCTCTTCTTTTCCTTGGTTTTTGCGCTTTGAAGTTTTATACTATGTGTAGCTGAACTAGCCCAACAGTTAATTTTGATTCTTCTGCCTGTGTAGCTTCTTTAATTTGCTTTCTCTAACTGTTTGCAATGTCTTCTTCATATTTTTGCTTACTCTCAGTTAGCCAGTTGGCACTTCATTTCATAGTATCAAAGAAAATAGAAAAATAACTGAATGTGTAAAAAAAAAAAAAAAACTGGCTTCATTGAGAGTTTGCAGATTCTTGAGAGCTCTTTCGAGAGTTTGTGTTCCAAAGCAAGTGTTGATCCTCGAGATCAGAAATGCAGAGACAACCATTTTTCCAACAGTGCTCCTGAAAACGAAGATGCCGTAGCAGACAGTGACGACGAGGTTGATTACACCAAGATGGATCTTGTAAGTCATTTACCAAATTTTCTTAGCATGTATACAAAACCTAAATGAAATATTTATCAAAGATGAGTCAGCATTGGCAAATATATTTAACACAGACTGTGTTGTATGTAGGGTATTGTGTTTCTGGATAAATCCAAAAAACATCCGCCTGTAGAATTTTTCTCAATTCGGATTTATCCGATTGACTTCAAATTTCAATGTATCAATGCAAAAAAAAAATTACATAATTTTACAAAAAGGCAATTCAGGTTAATATTTTTTATTTGGGATTACAACTCTTTCTGCTAAACCTGTGTCCCTGAATTAGAAGGTATCATTTTATTTTTCTCAATATTGTGTGCAGTTTTATGAATATCGCGGCTCAAAGTTTGGTTTCGGGCGTCTACTGTGAAACCGAAACCATCTACTGGAGGGATGGCAACACTGATCATCAGCCGTGCGGCCACGAGGGTGCTGCGGTACGCAGAACCGTACGCGGTACCGTAGGCAGCATCCTTGTGACCATACGTATTGTCGCAAGGGTGGATGCTGCGGTACGCGGTACAACTGATAGATTGCAGCTCCACCGCGACGTGACGTCACAAGGGTGCTGCGCTAGTGTTCCTCGACTGAAAGCTAACCCGCTTGCCGCCCGCTAAAGAGCAGCTGGTCGCATCCTTAAAATCGGTTTTAGTGGAGTATGCGGCTTCACTTTGACGTAATATTTCGGCTGTGATCATATTTCATGCCACTAAAGCGATATACAGTCTAAGCTCGTTATAACAGATCATGATTTTGACAAAGATTTTGGTCTGTTGTAAAAGGAGTATATTGTATGCAGATATGAAGTTAAGTCAATGGTATGTAGAGGAAAACCAACCGAACTTCACAAATCGGTATGTTATATCCAAATGTCTGTTGTAACCAGGTCTGTTATAATGAGCTTAGGCTGTACATACCAGTCACTTATTTCAGTTTCCTTTTCGACCGAAGTTGCCCTTTATGTTTGTTCAGTACACAGGGTCAATGATCCTGAGAAAATGCTGCTCCAGTTTTCTTTCAAATCTTGGACCATTAACAGAAGGGATCTTCCCGCTTATCTCGTTGAGGTTAATTAGGGACAACAGGTCATTGTACAGTGCTAATCACACTTGTCTATAACGCGCGAGCGTGCGGTTTTCTCCGGGGAGCGCTAGACTGGTGGTATTCGCGGAAAATAAGCTAGTCACGTGGCGCAACATGGAACGGCCCGCTCGAGGGGTGTCCTGCCCACTCTATCAGCTTGATAAGCGATAAAACTAAAGTGCTTTATGATATATTTTTGTTTTTTGATGACAACATCGTTGATATGCCTTCATGCTTTAGTTTGTTTATTGTTCGAGCAATGATGTTTGTAAAAAGTGTGCGAGCCGCCTTCGCGTTCACCGCCAGCTGATAAAGTGGGCAGGACACCCCGCGAGCGGGCCGTTCCACGTTGCGCCACGTGACTAGTTTCATTCTCGCGAATGCCACCAGTCTAGCGCTCCCCGGAGAAAGCCTGCACGCTCGCGCGTTCTAGACAAGTGTGATTAGCACTGTACTTCCGCGTCGCAACAAAAGCTACTGCTCCGGTTTCCAGCTTGGGCCATACTATTTGTGCTTCTTAGCGGAAGGAAGGGTTGTATTTTTGTAAAAGTGAAAGCTGTGAACCATATAGATTTATAAAAAGGGGAATCAACGAACTAGGAAACACTAAAATTCAGAATTTTGGAGAATTGGGAATGAAACAAAAATAATCTAGAATTTTAGGCAAAAAAGAAACTCCAAAAAACACCCTCCAAATTTGACAAAAAAAAAAAAAAAACTGAAAACGCGGAATTCTTATTATACGGCTGGCGCGTAGCCGTATCCGGTTAGCTGCCAGCAACGAAAGTTGACAGGCCGACTGCCAGCCAAGCCCCGACGCAGCGCTCGTCTCCCCACCAAATGGACACCAGCACCAGCCAAAGCTCTTCCTCGAGCGCCTCCGTGTAACTCCCGACGGGGAAAATGCACCACGTGTTCAGACGTACGGCGGCTCTTCTCCAAAGAAGAAAGAGTGCGAGAGAGAGCAGAACAAAAGAAGAGAAAGGAAAGAAGACGCTCACTTTGCCGCGATCGTTTGGTTTGCTTTTGCCACGATCTGGCGCCAGGGCTCAGCTTGGCGCTGCCGCGTTCCAGCTGTTTTGTTTTCCACACGCCCAGTCTAGTGCACTTACACCGCAACCGCGGCAGATGGCACCCCCAAGTAAGACGGTCACGGAGCACTCACGCGCTTACCTTGCACGACACAGGGCCGCTGCGCTCCATCCAGCTTCTCCACACATTGGTTTCTCCACGCTAACACATCACATTCTGTGTTACCACTGCCTTTGCCAGATTACTAGTATGGCAAAGGGGCGACATTTTAAAATGGGCTCTTTCTAAATGAAGTTTATGGTTAGGCCCCAAATTGCATCTTGCCTGGAACTTGCAGACTGCAGTTTTTAGCACCTTGCCAGTTTAAGGGGAAGACATGAACCTAAATGTCAAAATTTTTTGAAAAGGTTCAATTTTCAAATTTGTGGTTTTCGCTTTTAGAAATTAATTCTATGCCCTTACACTAAATTTGATAACCATACGCCAAATAGTTATGTTGATATAAAATATTTTCAACACATTGTGAGGCAGCAACAAAGTAAAGGTGTTCAATGTTTGAATGCATTTTTCTCAGTTCCACATTTTGCTGCAAATTTCATACGAAGGAATCTTTTGTTCGAAGGTAAAAGCATTCTGATACCACAATCAAGATAATTCTGAACTGAAATTTACTGGGGAATCGGGCTATCTACTTTATTTTAAGTTGTAATCCTCATTGAGAAAAAAAGAAGTTTTAAAAAATTGACGTAGGACATATATGCATCTCATTTTTTGAGGTAATAACTCTTCCTGCAATACTATTCACATTTGAGTTATAAAAACTAGATAGCCCAAAGTCCCACATCTCCCACTTTATATTCAAGCAGTCAAAATGGTGCTTATTAATAGCTTCATTTGCATATCATAGATTTCTTAATGAAGAGTGACACATCTTCTTATGCGGGTATGTAAATTTGTCCTAGAGAGCTGAAAGTTTGCACAATACACATACATCTGATGATAAATCCCCCTGCAGATTTCATTCCAATCACTTGAGTAGTTCAGAAGTTAAATCTCTAGCCACTGCCCCCCCCCCCTTAAATAAATTCTCCCGCCCCTTCTACTTCCAAACAAGCACTCCGAGCCAGATATGTCGCAGTTTTTAAGAGATTGTTTTGCAGAGTTTTTTGTGTATTTGGTTGCGTTTAATTGCTCTTTTGGCCATAAATGTTCCCATTTTAAACCGGTAACATCTGGGTGACACTCAGGGCTGCAAACGATGGAAGTGCTCTGAATTTCATGCTAGTATCTTTTCAGCTGTTTCACATGGTGCCAAACAATCACTTTTTTTTGTTTGCCATTATGAAAAGAGGTACTTCTAGAAGGGTCTTGGAAATCGTTGCTCTCGAACAAAGACATTTTAGCGTGACTACTGCAGGCACCTGGGAAAAAAAAATGTAGAGTTTTTTTTATCGCAAAAGTAAACTATGCATCACCTAATGCCCAGTCTCCGCCTAAGTATAGCAGAAGCAGTCTGAGCCAGGTGCCAAGGTTTCAGAGTTTAAAGGTTATAAGCGAATTTCAGAAATTTCCAATGAGAAAATGGCGGCCCACAAAGACTTCGAATACATGGAGATAAGTGGCGTCGTGTGCTGGAAACGGATTTCATTTTGTTTTCATTAAAACCTCTCGAAAATTGTTTATAACTTTTGAACCAGATAACGGCAAGTCCAGATACCTTGGTTCATACCGCAATGGCTACATTTGGGCAGAGACAGTGTACAACGATGCATAATTTATTTTCGCAGTGAGCTGTCAATATTTTTTTCCGGGCAGCCCTGGGCTCTAGACTCGTCAAACGCAAAGTCAAAGCCGCAAGTTCGCAGAGCGCGCCTATTCAAGTTCGGTGACAAAAGCGTGGCGGCGGCGTCACGAAAGTCCAGTTGGCTCACTCTGTACACTTCGGCCTCAACTTCGTGCTTGACGAGTCTAGGGCCGCTAGAGGTCTCTACAGTTGTTGACACTTTATACGTATGTTCGTAAGCCCACTTTCATGCAGTCTCTGAATTTGAGCCTATACCAAGCTTTGGAAGGGCCGTCGATCTATCTCCCCACCTGAAAGGAGGGACAGGTCCGCTCACTAGCACGTCACAAGCCGACGAGGGTTTGACCCGGAGTGAGTCGTGCATCAAGTAATCGGCGACTCCGTCTGCACCTTGCAGGGAAACAAGAAGGGACCCATCGGGCGGTGGGACTTCGACACGCAGGAAGAGTACAGCGAGTACATGAGCCACAAGGAAGCCCTTCCAAAGTGAGTACGACCGATGGCAATCCTTCTGTAACCATACACAAACCACCCAGCTTGCAGTGGGGCTGGTGCTTTCATATTTTTCTTGTGTTTACGGCTATTTTACAGTGGTAGCTGTTACTGTCTTCCCACCGCTGGAAATGATGTCCAATGTAGATGTTAATGTAATTGATGCTGTAGTTGTCGTAGTACGGCATAGGGTGTCCATCGTCGATGTTGCCAAATCCTTGAAAAAGATTGCCCGCCGCCCGCGGGAATCGAACCTGTGTCCGCTGCGTGCAAGGACTTACCACAGAGGTAAAGTGTTACCACACAAAGCGTTTCCACAAAGTGTTACCGCCTGGGTCCGCTGCATTACCACAGAGCTACGCGACAGCGTTAATAACCAGTTGTTTATATATAGGGTTTTCGTAGTACCCAACACCCACTGCAAGCGCTCTCCGGAAAAAATTAAAAAAAAAAAAGCCGACAGCAAAATGGTTGTTGTAGCACTGTCAATGTCAAGAGCTTGTGCTGGGCAACACACTTTCATGCGCTTCGGAAATAAAAAAGAAGATAAATAAACAAAAGTGTTTGGAACGAAATGGTTACATGTCCACTTTGTTCCAAATGCTTTTTTTCACGCACCCTACTGTGCGTGAACGCGACGTCAATGCCCAACGACTTCTTTGTGAGGTGTCGCAGCTGTCGTCGTGACTACCATGGATTAACATGGCTGCTCATTATTTTGTGGCATCAGTCCAGGAGTTGATAGACTCTCTGATCTCGAGGAACCTCCATTTCTCTCGAGAGATAGCCAAGGAATCGCTTCTGGCATGGATACAACACAGCACAGAGCAGAAGCCTGCATACTTTGTAAATAATAATGCACATAGAACTTCAGTGTCAGAGAACTTTGTAAATAATAATGCGCATAGAACTTAAAGTGTCGGAGAAGTGATCAAAGTTCTTGAACCAGGTTCCTAGAAACACCGAGAGTCCTCCAGGGTCTCAAAATTTTTCTAGATCTTGTAATCCTAAGCAGACTGTATTACCAGTTTTATAAGTACTATTTAGTGCACTTGGGTCGTACATTAGTGCACAACTTTATTGGTCAAACATTCCTCGCTGTGTGCATTATTGCGAACGGAGTCGTTCGCCTTTTGATCTGCTTTAATGGGAGAACGTTGAGAGGAACCATGGGTGTGGGCGTTCCTCACTTGCCATTGAAAGTATATGGGTGTGCTTTGAGATCGGAAGGTTCGAGGATCCTCGTAATAAATAGAATGTTTAAAATCGTCGGAATAAGGAAAGGAATGTGCACGTTCGATTACGGGGCATCAATGTTGCGCATTTCAAGACACCACGTGACCACTACAAGAATAACAATTGTTGTGCGAGGTTGGGAAATTGGAGGGAGGGGAGGGCATATGAGGATGTGCTCGGGCCTGTCGCATAAAATCACAGCAGGGTTTATTTTCTTCGATTCTCTTTTCACATTGATGTGCCATAAAGCGTTTGGCAGTGACCCACAAGCGTCTCTTGTCACGTGCTGGACGCCGGGGGCCCTTCGTATAACATCCGCGTTCCCCACCCAGGGCTGCTTTCCAGTACGGAGTAAAGATGGCGGACGGACGCAAGACCCGCCGCGCCGTCGGGAAGAAGGACGACAAGGCCAAGCTTGACCGGGAGCTTCAGAAGATCAACCAGGTGGGAGAAAAAGCTAGAGCGTGTGTTTAACGAATGGTGGCACTTCCATCTTCCCCAGTCGTGCCATGTCGACCAGCCCGGGTGTATGTATGCTTTTCTGTACAACAGGTCATTTGCATCATCTTGTGAGGTCTCTAAGGAGAAACTAGTCTAAATACGCAGATGAATGAACCCTACTGATCGAATGGGGTGAATGTGATGAGGCATTTCCTACCTGCCTTATGAATGTGTCAAAACAGAATGTATGCAATGAGACTGTTGTTTGTTATGTTTCCAAGAGATTTGTGCCATTGTACGAGGTCTAGCTGGCCCTTGAAAAACTAGAATATTATTATACCTAAAATGTTTGCAGCATTTTCATATTTAGGTGAAACCCAGAAGGTCTGGATTAACTGTTGCGACTTAACAATGCAAACCATCTGGAGAGTGTGCACTGTTTGTTATGCTTTTATAGCATACTCAACTAGATGGGAGCTTCAGCACAAGTTCTACCTTCAGCATAGAAGCTAAAGATAAAACTTATTTTTGTGGCACATACAGCTGGATAGGTGCAAGATTCACTGCATCTCAGGCACCTTTATTCACATTGCACAACAGAAGGTGGAAGTTTGGATAAGCTTCGCATTTGCCCGCAGCACATGTGTGTTACACAGGGAAGTGCCATGCATCACGAGTGCTAATAATGCGGAATTGCATTCTTACTGAAGCTAACTCCGATTTGACCTTGAAAAAGTGAGTGAACTGCACTGCGAGCTCTGCTGGCCACACAATACATCTGTGGGAAGAAAAGCAAATGAAGAAATAAAACAAGAGGCAAAACAAAGGACGCTGAGACGCTTAAAAAAAAAAAACATGACAACTGCAAAAACTTGAAAAAGAAAAAGAAATGGCATCAAGGTGTACGTGGCAATGTTAGACACAGCGTCGCATGCCTGATAGGCTGATACTTGAGTTAGCGTCCGCTGCGTTGCTCGCAAGACAGAATTCTGCATTGATGGCTTGGTTGATAGATCAAAATAAAACTACAATTTTTTTGTGGTTTTAAATATGTTTTGGAGCTTTGGTATATGATCCTGTTGTTGTTTTTTTAAGAGAAACTTTTTTTGTGTGTTTTGCAGATCATTGCACGTCGAAAAGCTGAAGGGGGAGAGAGCTACATGGGATTGTAAGTCCTGATTCAATTTTGCAATATTTGCTACATCATGTATCTGATATTGATCTGCACATATACAACGTAAATAAACATGCCTACACTTCTTACCACTTCTGAAAATAAATTTGTTACGGAGCTTCAGAGCAGGGTGGTTGTGAATGACAGCCTTTGATGTATGCTGAAGGAAGTGTTTTGCAAAAACTTTTGCTGGGCCCTTCAAGTGTTTCACAATAGAAACACAGCCTTCAAATAAAACAAAAAAAACTTGGCATCTTTTTATTTTTTTATTTTTTTTATTGAGGTTTTATATATGGATAGCTGAGTAGTATAATTATGCCATTTAAATACCAGCAACATTTTAACTGGTATATTTCTACCTTTCAGGGGAACTCCGGAATACAAGAGACCCAAGTACTGAAGGCATCGCACTAGTGCGGATATCCTTTCATTGTATTCTGTCATTTAGTGTGAATTATACTCTCTATAAGCAGACATTAAAGTTGTGTGCTGAACATGTTTTTTTTTTCTTCTTTATTTCATTATTTTTATGTCATTATAACCTAACGAGATATGGTAGAGAAGCTCAGTATGATATAAAGTATTTTAAGGCACTATGATTTGTTTCACTGAGGTTACACATCAAAGACTGTCAGTGTGAACAAATGGCTTTAGAGTTGTAGGTTCCTTTATGAAGGCAAGTGTGATGCTTCTAAACTAATATTTGGTACAATTGCTGCGTAGAATTCCTAATTATCATTCGCAGTTTCTTTTAGATGGTAGAGTTGGCCCCTTTAGGAAAGCTCCTTCCCGCATTCTCTGCAAAGGAAAGAAAGGGGACGGCATGGATGTGTCGCAAAGAAACAACTTTTCAGTTTTCTAGACAACTTGCTCCCGCATCGCAGGGTGGAACTTACTCGTGATTGTGGTAGAAGCCATTCCATCTGAAATGTTGCGTGCACAAAGCCTGCGTTAGCGTTTGTGCTCGGTCACACCAGATTACATGCTGTGGCCAAGTTTGATATTTAGTCTGACTCTGTGTCTTCGGTCGCATTATTTATGGATTTCAATGGCTGGCATACCAGTTCTATATAATATATGCAAGGCTAAAGATCTCTTAGAGCCGGGAGGTAGGCGAGATCCTTTGCTATAGGCGTTCTATTCTGGAGCAATTCTGGAAAACGAGCACAAAGCTCCAAAATTGGAGTTTCGTGTTTGTGTCTGTTCCCCCGGAGATTTCCACGCAGAGAATTCTCGAGCGCTACTCTTTCATAAAATCAGTTGTTTAAATCGACCAAGAGCGGCGACGTATATGACAGGCAGTTTGTTTATGATTGCTTTTAGTATGCATAGTAGTATTCACTGACAAGGTGAAAACGACAGGGTGTCTCTTCCCGGCGTCGGGTTTCCAGCGCACGCTCATTGCCTTTCGACGCACTTTGTCTGCGCATGCTCGCTTGAGGCTTGCAGGATGCCGAAGCGTTGGATCCAAGGTGGGGAGCGAATGCTGGAGGTGGGGCAACTCAAACTCCTTCCTGCTGTTCTCATTCTGTATGCGACTATAGACATTTGCAAGTACAGCCTCTGGGTGCTGCCATCTTGCTGCTGGTGTGGGTAGATCGTCTGATTGTCAAGCATTGCTGAGGCCGTGAGTACGCCTCGGCAATGCTCGACTATCAGACGACCTACCCACACCATCAGCAAGATGGCGGCACCCAGAGGCCGTACTTGCAAACGTCTATACACCTTTTATTTCCACAAGAATGCAGCCGTCTTGAATGTGGTCACTTCTGGTGGTATGCGGTAAAACATCGTTATGATATCTCCACGCCGCTGGAAGGTGTTTACGAAAAATGTGATTGTCGCACATTATTGTTCTGCCTCACCTATGTTTTCTCTCATATTCCAGTTTGAAATGTTTTATTATTTTTTTGTACCGCATGCCAGATAGGGAACCCATGTGACTGAGAATGACAGGAAACAGAAAACGTCTATAGTAGTAGTATAGTAGTGTGGGCGTTTATTAGCCAAAGATAGGGTAGGGGGAGGAGGTAGATGGCGACAACAGCCTGGAAGTCTGACCACTTTTGGCACAGACACCGAAAAAAAAAATAATGTTGCTCTTTTCCTTTTTTTCTTTTTTTTTTTTGTGTGTGTGTGGGGGGGGGGGTTACATTTACGAAATGTGAATATGATTAATGCACCACCTAAACACGCACTTTATAAGAATTGCATTGCACTTCTTTAATATATCGACTGATTTATATGGTTGATTTTAAGACTGAACGGCGCCATACTCTCCCAAAAGGGGAGGAGAGGAAGCAAACCAAAGGGCAAATTGTATGTTGTTGTTTGTTTGTTTTTTGATAAGGAAGGGGTAACACAATACGTTGACCTGTCGAGGTTTTCTTCATTTTTGCCTACATAGGTAGAGCTTCGGTTGCCAGCACCCTTGTATAATGGACCACGACAAATATTTTCACAGCACGAATAAGTGCTAAATATGAATGAAATACATGCATTGCGATTGCACGGAGGTGAATTTGGGCGGTGGCGACCCATGTCTTACCTTTGCTGTTTTCTTTTGATAGTATTTCTGTGGGCACAACATATCATCAAGAAGAAAATTTGTGTGGAGAGGAGCTGTCAACTGTGATAAAGGAGGCTATGCCAATGGATTCCGGTTTGGGGTATTTTTATGCAATTTAACGCCACAAGTTCTTGGCTATTTTGGAACAATAAACCTTTGCGTGCTGTACGCGGGCCTCACTCAAGTGCGTAAAATTGCTACAAGGAAAATTGCCAAAAAGAGCCAACAGCAATGACTGAAAGTATCTGAGACTGTGAGAGTAATAAAACGTAACATATGCGCCCTCCTTATTTGGTTGCTTGTTCGATTGCATATTATCGAAGCCAGCATTACTGACGTCAATGTTATTTTCAAACTCTTTAGCATCTATGTACGAGATAGAAGGAATGAAACTAAAATTAACACAGAATAGTCAGTCTCATTTTTGCTTCTCATGTTGTTCCACCAATCCATCAAAATACTACTACATAGTATGATTCGGCAACCGCAATCTAGATACACTTGGTGTTATCCTTACTGTGCAGAGAAGTACCACTCTAAGGAACTGTGCAAACACATCTGTGGCGTAAGACTCCACATAGCACCATTTTTCATGCCTCAGTATGGCAGCCTTGTGCAGTAGAACCGAACTATGTCGCGTTTACAGCGTACAGTGCTCGGAGGTCACCCATTTTGTGCTGCGTTTGGAATGCAGCACCAGAACTGGAATTGGCGAACGAACCGGAATTCTCCAATGGCAGACTGAATTACAGGCTTCTTGGTCATACTTCCCCGGCTTTTCAGGGCTGGCATAGGTACCTGCTTTGCAAATGGTGCCAGCAGACTGGCACCGTTTGTCAGGTAGCACTGGAACTGCACATAGCTGGACCAAAGGTCGTGCAATATTTGCAAGATCAAGTCTACACACTACAGCATGCCCATGAATCCGGATGAAGCATTTAAAGTGACTGCATAAATCGACTTGGTAACATATCGTGCTACAATTTACCACAGAGGTGTCCAACGGTGGTGGAAGCATCGCACGAAAATTTCTAAGAACAAACTTACCTGCGTAAAAAGTAAGAGAAACAATGATAGATTTTTTCTAGCTACGGCACCCGTCTGCTAGCCACGCAGCCTCTGACTGGTGCAACGACCGACAGATGGCGGCAACAACCTCGGTGCAGGCTTACCACCCTGTCGCGCCAAAAGCTGACAATGTTTTTTTCAATTGTAAACGGCACACGCTCAATAAAACACATTAACTTGACACAAAACAAAATGAAACCTACGGTTCGTCGAGTAATTTCAGCGACATGTCGTCTGCTTTCGTCGGTGGTTGTGTCAGTCGGAGGGTGCATAGATTGCAGATAGGTGCCGTAGAAAGGAAAATCGGTTATACTTTTTTACTTGGGTATTCTTCTAAATATTCACGTGACGCTTCCACTAACGTCGGGCACTTCTGCAGTAAATCGTGGCGCATTATGTTACCAAGCCCCGATTTATGCGGTCACATCAAAGGCTTCATCCGGATTTGTGGGCACGCCGTATATACGAGATATGGTCGCTTAGTATGGCATTGTCACAAAGTATTTCAGGCACATAGTGAAAGGTTATAAGGCCGTTTTACGCAGCACCATTTGCTTACATCGAGACACGACCGCAAATCCCTGACACTTCCGTTCTTCGTAATCAGCGTGCCAAGCTACTCCTTAACTACTTCCAACGCTTCGCACGAAGCACAGACGTGCCGGTGACTTGCGGCCGTATCTCGTCGTAAGAAAACAGGCCTGTGGGAACCAGCCTTAACGAATAAAAAAAAATTAGGAAATCAACGCAGATTAGAAGCGTTCCCGACAAATGGCACCAGTATGGTCTCTCGTCTTAGGTGGCCGCATTTAGAGCATTTTAAGAAAGCCCGTTTGAGTGACGGCAGCAAGAGGTCTCACCGTAGAGCGCCACGCATCTGTTGGTTTGCCAGGTCATCCCGAGCATGCACGTGCACCTGGGAGGCTTGGTGGCGCCGTCGCATATCATGTTGGTCTTTTTGGCGCACTTCATCATCCGTGCGTCGCAGGGGTCTCCGGGGTGGGTGAAGCCTGCACCAGGACCAGTCGGAAGCAAGTGGACGACCGGTATTGCGTTAGCGATAAAGAAAGGCTTCGGCCGTAAGGCCCCTCGAGGGAGCAAAGCCTCTCTCTATCCATTTCTCGAACGAAGGAAGACCCACGAAAAGGATCATTCGAGCACAAACCATCTGTTTTGGAGATGTGTTGCGCTTTCTTTTCTTTGTCGTCTTCCACCTTTGTTTGGGGCTTTAAAATGCGCGACTTTCAGCGGCTTTGCTTGTTTATATTTTTTTTGTCCCGTGTGTAACACAATGTATCGCGTGCCCATTGGGTGACTGAGCTAACAATAAACTACCATAAAGTTCCGATAGAATGCCCACCTAAAATGCAGAGATAAATGGTGAAAAAGATGGGGTGGGCTATCTTTGGAGTGTCGCAGCAAAACTTTATCAAAAAGTAATGATAAACACCTTGGCACCGGCTACAAACCATGTGACGCGGGAACTGATACCGCAGGTCGCGGACACTGCAAATTTGCGTTTCATGATGCGATAAACATGCGGGAATTCGCTGCTAACTCCTGTGTCACAGGAACGGATACCGCAGATTGCAGACACAGCAGATTCGGATTTCGCGGTGCAACATACACGTGGAAACAACTTTCGTGTTACGGTAGCCGATATTGCGCGCACGGATTGAGTACAAAAATGCGCGAACCTGCTATGAACTTGCTTGTCAGATGTGCCAGTACAGCAAATTGTGCGGTTGATGCGATTCCCGTCGGACATCGCATGACGTCTGACGGGAATCGGGGTGGGCGATGATTCTGAATTTTTATGTTGCAGATATTTAGCCCCTCCTCCTCTAGTGCTCCCCCTTCATTTAGCGGGAAATTTTCACTACATTTCCAGCTAAATTCAGTGAAAAAATTCCCCGCTAAATTTAGTGGAAAAATTTATCCTCTAAATTTAGCGCAAAATTTCCTCCTTCTCCTCCTCCTCTCTCGTGACGTCATTATGGGAAACATCCCGTAATGCAAGGCGCGGTTACGCCGACGGCGATGCCGCTCAAGCCGGCGACGGGCGTCTAAAAGTTCCGCTCTCAAACAGGATGGGCGATTTCTCGGGGGCAGGCATTCTCTCGGAACTTTACTGTAAATGAAAGGCGACCAGTCACATACTCTTGGAACGTGATTTCAAAGGTTGTGTTCCATCCCTGGAATATTTTTCTGATGTGAGATTGATCTTTGAATCGTAGAATTGTTTGCACGTTAAACATGATTCGTGTTTTGGAACAGCATGGTCGGTTTGCATTAATGAGAGGAAAGCACACGCTTAAACCCAGGTATATTATGTCCGTAACCTGTCAAGAGCACACACCTAATGCTGTGCGCTCTGTGGCATACAGAGTTAGGTTTGTGCCATGCCCACGTCTCCCTCGACGCTGCGACCAATGGGCATCGCACAAGTGCACGCACAAGTTCACTGGCTATGTGTGCAGAAGCTACTCCTCCCCTGCGATGATGGTTTCAACGGTAGTTTGAACCACCGTTCGACTCGTCATGGCGGACGTTCCGTGTTTGTCTCACCGTCTATGCACCTGCTGCCGTCCTCTATGAAGCCGCTGTCGCAAAGGCAGACCTTGTCGACTCCTTCGTCTGCTGCACAGACAAGGTTGTTTTCTTCCTGGCAGTCTTCGTCTTCGATGCAAGCCATTCTGAGGCTCCTTCCTGTATGGAATAAGGATGGTAAGGACAAGGTTTATTTGGGAATAAAACTACAGATATATGAAGCCACTGGCATAGTATGCTTTTGTACAGGGCCTGGCAGCAGGCGCGTAGCCAGGGGGGAGGGGGGGGGGCATGGCCTCGCCGCCCCCTTCCGAAATCTTTCATTTTGCTGCCCCCCCCCTTGAATCAAAATCCTGGCTACATGCCTGCCTGGCAGTGATCCACTATTGCCTGCTCCTTGCTTTTTGCATTTCCTAGGTGAGTCTTACAGGTGTGTTGCCACTCGGGTATTTTGGGACTTCAGGGATCACCTTTGTGAAATGATTTGTGATATTATGCATTTAATTATGTTGCGTCATGGTCAAGACAGTTGAGACTGAAAGGAACAACTACTCAAGTGGTACCCGTGCTGACCACTAGTGTGTTAGGGCCCTGCTGCAACATGCATATGTAAGGTTTATAAGGTACTACAGAAAGAGGCTTTTTTTTTTAATGTTGCTTGGTACAGTATGGTACATAGTTAAGTATAACATTTCAGTGACCTTTTATTCTTTGAAACTAAAGGTGAAGATATCCAATGAGTTTGGGGTATGCACATGACCACGACCGGGCTAAAGTGAAACGGCCTTCACACAGGGGGGTAGTTTCTCTCTCCCACCGCAGCTCTGTGGACTATCTGCGACTGCACCCTTCCTGCAGCGCTTTAACTCATAAGGAGGCACCCCAATCTCGCCGCGTCGGCCTCTTCGCTCCAGGGTGGAACTGGAGGAATTTCCAGACAGCCTTAGTTGGATATACGGGCCACCTACCTTCAGGGACTTAAGCACAACACCTCTTCTCAAACAATTTTATGTAAGCAAGCAAGCATTTATTGTAAGCCAGCAGTATATCAATGATCGCACTGCACTTATTTTTTGTACATTGACACACTGTTTCAATCACGGTGATCGGAAAAGTACAGGGTAGTTCAGGCAGTATGAGGGGGGTGGGTCTAGAAACAAGCGAGAGCAAAGGCCGTAAGGTATGCCGCTGCACTATCTAGCCCGGTCATGACATGACAAACAGTTCCCGATTAAACTATCTAGTTCTAAATCAACTCAAACTGCAGGTGTCTTGCTAGACTTTTTCGTGCACAGGGCGTCTATAATGATGGCAGGTGAAGATACAACTTGAAGCTTACGTTTCTTCTCGAAGGGCATAGATATCGGGTTTACTGAAAGGTCAAAGGGCTGTTGTAGTTTGTGCACGTTTATTGGCGCAAAACTAAACCGAACAAACCTACCTTCGTAACCATGCTCCGTGCCCTCTGAAAAGGTGTTCACAGTCAGTTGTCTTTGACACTAATATACCTTGACAAAAGAGTGTTTTAATTGACATAGTTTCGTCTGCCATTTCGTTATGAGCTGTCTAACAGGTGCCGAAAGGAGGCATTGTAAGGATTTAGTTGACACTGCCAAATATGTAGTGCACAGAAGCTTATAAGTTTACATCTAGCAGAAAGAATAAATGAGGATGAGACACAGAAGGGCACATTCTGCTAGTAGACACATATTTAAACCAACACACTCGTTACGAATATTGTAAGTTTAATTGTTAGTTTAATTTAACAAACAAACTGGCAAAATTGATATAGTGAAAACACCCTACAGCCAGTGTTTTTTTTTTCTCTCTCTCTTTTTAGGCAATGAGGTTTTAGGTGAGACAAAATACACATCTTATGTGTGAGTACAGCGTTAATTGATGTGAATATTTTTGGGTAATCCAAACTCGTAGAGCTTGTTGTCGAGGTATTTAACGGAAATCCCAAAACCCCTTATTTGTGGCCGGTGACATTTTTAAGCTGTAAATTCAGACTGTGAAGACTTGCCTCCTTCAAACTTTACGGCACTACGTGGGGCTGAAAGAAAAAAATATATATTTATCAACATCTCGGAAGATGGCAGTAAGAAATTGAAGTGGAGCATATGCAGTTATTCTAGAAATGCCAGGTTAGCTCCTATGTTTTAAAGATACAAAACAAAAATGGGTTTTGTCATCCTTCTCGTCAATAATGACATCAAAAATATATTGTGTGTGCAGGGCGATTGCATCTTATTATGCTTGCAGTTAGTGGACCTCACAGTTCAAAACAGGGAGTTGTACCGTATTTCGAATATCTTGCAAGAGTTGCCATTGCTGGGTACTGATGGTTATTTCTACTTACCGGTTTCTTCGAACTACACCTTGTGCGGTGTGTAGCTAGCACGGCGAACCGAACGCTTGCGGCGCATAAAATACTGGCATGGCTGCGGATGACGTCACATGCAAGCTATGTATAGGCGATCCCCCCCCCCCCCCCTTCGAGCAATAATTTCAAAATTAAGGATTGATCTAATTGTAACCAAAAAAAAAGGTCGACCTTTACATTATTCCAATAAAGTACCATTTGCATGGCCTGTACTCTGGTCGCTTTCCAAAGCGAAGAGCATGCACACGCTGGGCATTTCCGAGCCCAGTGAGTGAACCGTGCTGCTCCACCGAGTCTGTCGCTTCACCCAACACGCCGGTGCAAAGCGGGAAAGTTTGACGCGCGCTCCGCAGTGAAGCTGACTCGGGCGGAGTGCAGTCGACACGAGTTAGCTTACGTCAACGTGTGAAATAATTTGTTGAATAAATTTCCTAAGCCTTCCACTTCTTCAAAACTTATAGTTGACTATTCAAATATGTGCATTTTTTAATTATTATTTCGGACTATTTGAGTGCTTTATGCTTACGTGGTGACTTTCTGAAGTAGGAAAGTATGACGCCGGTGGTGACGGCGAAGGCCAGGAAGGCGATGACTGCGCACAGGAAGCTCCTCCAGGACCACTCTGGTCTGGCAAATGTGTCGCAAATGGTCACTCATTTCGATCAACACATATAGAGTTTCCTGACGCATACGCTCAAGCTTGTTTCTCGGGGCTTGGCGAGTTGCTCGCCTTACTCTGCTCTGTGGTCAATGAGCTCGCTCCATACGACGATAAGAACACCAAAGAAGAAACCAGGAAGCAAGAAGGGAAACAAGCCATGGCCGTATATACTCGTGTATAAGCCGCACTTTTCTTTTTAAATTCCGCTCGGGTGCTTCGAATTTTTGCATCCCAAAGCGAGGTGTGCGGGTTATGCATGAGGGCGGCTTATACACGAATATATAGGTATTTCTTGTCAGCGACTGGAATCGCCGAATTCGCAGTCTTTAAAAACGTTCCAAGAATGCATATATTGCTTTATTTCGTTTTTGATTTTTTTTTTCCTCTAGAGGGTTGAAAGTGATCGATAAAAAGGATGCGCGTATATCATCTGTCGGCAGCTTTGCGTCACAATTATTTCGTATAGTATTGAAATACTTCATCGGTGCCCGCGACATTATATATAATGTTCCCTCTGCAACTTCGGAATTTTTAAAAGTAGGTGAGGTGGTTTCGAAGTTATAACCACATGTCTTTCAAACATATCTGTGCAAGTGTCCGTGAAGACCTATCCAATATGCACTTGAAAACACAGCAGGTGAAGATCTTGGGCATACTCATTGGCGCGCTGAGGCAAGGAGCCCATTTGAGCTGGTTGTCCGTTGCGCTCGGTTTCTTGTGGCTCCGGTGCCTCCTGCGTAAGCTACGTCAGGAAAATAAATAGGTGACCGATTTTTAAATGAAATATTGCCATATTTACTTGCGACGGAGCAAGCACACGTGGACAGGAGCAAAATATAAATATTCGCGTTTCCTTTTAATCCCGATATTGGAAGCCTTAGAATTGAAAAGATATACTCACAGGGCTTGACATACTATTTATGTCTTTGTCGCTCGTCAAATCTTTTTTCTTCTTCTTTTTTGCGCGAGCTCGCCGTGACTCACTCCACTTGTCTATCGAGCGTAGTTGATTTCTAATATATCCGTTTGGTCACTAAGTCAAAGATTTACCTGGATAATTCAATTTTTCTGTGCGATATATTAGCCGCATTTCTCCTTTGCGCTAAAAAGTCTGCAGCCTTTGATATAAATTACGTAACGTCTATTCATTATAAAGTGTGAATTTATTCGCAAATAAATGTTATGGCGATAAAGCAATATCAGGACTATCCTGACCATCTGCGAATCAAAACCGAAACTGAACTGGCGTATTTGGTTTCGTTTTGTAGTTTGGCTGGCTTGGCTAGCGGCTTGGTTGATCGTGTGATAATGCGAAACGGAATACTTTGTGCTTTAAATGACTATTTAAATAAAAACAAGAATAATTCAATTAGTATTTATTGCCTTTCATTATTATGAGAGGTAATAAGGTAAAGCTGGGAAATTTTGTACGTTTCGTTGTGTGCCAACCGTCCAACGACCGTTCCGTTTTGTCCGGGTTTTGTCTTTTTGTTTTAATGGACGTCTCCGAAGGCCACCATCATCCCGTCGGCCGACCCAGCTGAGTCGCCTTGATACCTTTAAATTTCGCCAACTATTTTACACGACTCATATATGGATTCGACGATACGATGGCAAACATCGCCGTTCAAAGAATAAAGCGCGAATTCAAGGAGGTTGTCAAGAGCGAAGAGGTGAGCTCGGATCGCCCGTCCGCCGAGACCACTGTTCGGTCGGCCGCAACAATCCCCCTCGTATTTTTATCGGTTCCATGTAGTCCATTGTTTTGTCGGCCGGGAGTTTGAATACAGTCATCGCTGTCTTCAACTTTTTTAATACCACCCAGTTTCCACCAACCGTAACGGCTCCGACACTGGGTCGAAACGCGACAAGGAAAATGGAGCAGTCTGTGCCGCTCTGTTACCTGTCTTGGTTACATGCTCGTTCCTGTCTCTTGGCTGCGATCCCAGTGTCAGAATCTGCTCGATTTAATGGTCGAGGAACTTCATTTTTGAAACCCGAAAAAATGATCGAGTGGCTTCCTGAGTGCGGATTTTTTAGCTGCCTCCGTAACGGATCTATTTCGTAACAGTACGAGTTGTTGAGTGTTCACGTTCGGACGATTTTCTTTTTTGTTTATTTGTTTATTTGTTTGCGCTCTTGTTTTAGGGTAGGTAGATTTTTGTTGTTTTTTATCGTTTCGGGGTCGACTGATCTTGTAATTAGTCACCAAACTGAACGGCGGCTGGCAACGGCTTTGGCGAGGAAAAGGAGCGAGAAATGTTAGTGCACGATCAACCGCGTGTGTTTTGTTTTTTTAATGTTGGGTTTTGCCAATGCGGCACAAGTGCACGTGTATTGTGCGCAATGCTAACCGGGGTTTTTGCTTCTTTTTTTGTTTTTTATTCCGCACTTGTGCAAGCTAGGAAGTGTTTTATGTTGGGTTGGGAGCGAGGTCGGCGAAAACGTCGATGCCGGATTGAGGCGGACAAAATTGCAGCATCATTGATCAACGCTAAAGTCGCTCCATTTGAGGTCGTACATTGTCGCGTTAAATACTGACCTTGGTCTCGTGATTGTAATCTCGCAGAGAAGTTATATCGCGAGATTACATCGTCTGGTTCGTTACACTCTCTTCCTTGTTGTTATTTTTTTTTTAATTTTTTTGGTGATATGCTTTGGTTTGAAGCAGCTACATGGAACGATAGCAGGTATTAAAAAAAAAGAAAAAAAAAGTGGCAGGTTCTTTGGGTCTAATGATTCGAACTCCATGTTCTGGACATTAGACACCTACACCATTTTATTGAACCATGGTTTAGCGGACGAAAAGCCTTGATTTAGAAAGCGTTTCAGCAGACATGCCGTTGTTGGTTTGCGTCTTGGAATCAAAACTACTGCAGCTGATATCAGTAGACGAGGGGAGGCTCACTTAACTCGCAGATAACACCCCCTCGAAGCCTGCACCACCAAAGATGGTTAAGAGAAGGAAAGCAGAAAACAATTTTTCTAAACAAGTTCTACAAATGGTGGCTAAATGAACTGAGGTCTAGGAAAAGTTGTTCTCTAAAACTGTGTATGGTGTACGGGGGTGACTCCCCATCCCAAACTGCAAAGTGCACGGACACCCGCAAAGCGTACAATGAATTAATATTAACGGCTGATCCCACTATAACAGGTGGTAGCTTGCACCACCTTGCCTAAAAATTTTAAAAGAAATTCTGCTCTTAGTTTTTGCTAGGTCAATTTCTTTCCCTTTGCATTTCTGTAACTATCACTAAACAATGGGGGTGATCACCAGGGTGACTGGGGAAGAAACAAAATGTGGAAACACACACACCTTGCTTCCTCCCCCCAGTGAAGGAGTTGCCATTTTTTTTCTTCTGGTCAAATCTTGTCGGCTTTCAGCCAACATTGGGCCATGCGGGGAGGGAGGAAGGGAGGGGAGGAGGAGGACGAGAGGGGGAGGGGGGCAGGCAGGCAGAGCAGGGGGCAAGGCAGGATGACCTCCCAGAATATTTATAATGCTTTGTTCACCGCAAAAATAATCCATGCATCGCTGAACGCTCATTCTCCACCCATATGTACCCATATGTAGTGGTCTGAACCAGATGCCAAAGTTTCAGAACAGAACTGTTATTTTATTCAAAAGCTAAAAGCGATTTTCGGAAATTTGTAGCGGGAAAATGGTGGCCGACAATGCCCACGAAAACAGAGGGTTAAATGGCACAAGCTACCAAAAACAGGCCCCATTGTCCCATTGAAAGATTGAAAGTTTTGAGGAAATCGGTTTTAACTTCTGAATGAAATAACGGTCATTTCTGAAAGTGTGGCATCTGATGCAGACCTCCAGGACAACACTTGAGTGAACGCTGAGCATTCGTTGATAAGTACCTTATTTTTGCAAAAAAAAAAAAAACACATAACATTTTTTTTTGGGGGGGGGGGGGAGGGGAGGAGGGAGGGAGGGGCACATTGTATTTTGTCTATTTTTCCCTAAATAATGTTCACCAGTTTTCTAAGCTCCTCTTTGTTGCCTCTACTTCACTGCCTCCTCCAAGGTTGCCAAGTGTGCCATCAAAGTCGAGCTGGTCAATGACAACTACACAGAGCTGCGGGGAGAGATCGCCGGCCCTCCGGACACGCCTTACGAGGGCGGAACCTTTGTGCTCGAGATCCACGTTCCGGAGACGTACCCTTTCAACCCGCCCAAGGTGGGCGACCTTCGTTGCACGTTGCTCTGAACCCGAGCGTCCGCTTCGGAGGTTCTTATGTCGTTGTTTCCCTCGTGGGACGAACGCAGGTCCGCTTCATCACGAAGATATGGCACCCCAACATCAGTTCGGTGACGGGAGCAATCTGCCTCGACATCCTCAAGGACCAGTGGTGAGTGGCGTCGCGCCTCCTCCTCTAGTTTTAATTCGGCTCGACACGAACCGAGCGAAAAGCCACAAGAAAAGGTTGCCGAGGTTGGCCAACACCACTTTGGTCCCTGCCAGAATGAGAATGGCAGAGTGTCTTTTTCAAATGCCCCGCACCCTGCGTGCGCTTGTTGCCTTTCTCGGCGCTCTGACGGCGCGTGCACATTCGACGCTTGGGAGACACCGCAGCGAGGTGGGACAGCCGAAACCCTTTCGTGCCGTTATCACCTCGTCAGTGGCTATGGTCGAGGAAAACAGTGCACCCTTTGAGGTACTTCCTGCCTCTTTTCTCGAAGGCTAAGTCCTAGTTACTAAAGAACCGGTGGATTTCCCAAAGCCGTAAAAAAAGTAAGACAGCCGTTTCTAGGACTAGCAGACGGTGCAGGCGGTCGGCGTCCGAACGCCCGACCCCGCCGCCGCCGCTCCTTCTGTGCGAGGACCGGATAACGGTCTTGCTGGCTCTGATTGGAGGGTAGAGAGTGAGGCAGCTGGCCTTATATCTACCTACCATCCTTCCTGTTGGAGCTGAGCGCTGTGACGATGACGGCGGTGGCGTAAAAGTGAAAACTTGGTCCCTTCAGGTGGGTCGTGCACCAACTATTGGGTTGAAACATTTTTCACTTTACACAAGCTTGCTGGGGCTTACTATGGTCCAAGTATATTCGCGCACTATGCCACTGACCAGACGCTTCTTTGTTGGAGTGTAATTCCGAGGACTAAAAGGCAGACCGTTTTTCATCGCTCTTTTTGCACAACTGGATGACGTAGTGACGAGAGATCGCGTTGTTGGGAGACTTGCGAGGATTTACCCACGATAACGATATTCAAATGCAGCTTTTGGATTGGACGTGAGCACTGCGTGGACACTCGGCTCGGGCTCGTGACTATCAATGCCTCGACAAGCGCTCGTAGTAGTGCCCCTGTGTCGAATCGCTGCGGCGACGGGAACGGCCCAACCCTAACAATGTCTGGAGCGTAGCGCGAGGCCCTGTTCCTTACAAACCCTGTCACTGGGGCTACGATGAACATTGGCGGCGTGTGATCAGCACCAGATCGCGCGGCCGCTTGTTTTGGCTGCGAGTAATCGCGTGCAGCGCTATCAAAAAGCACAAACGCAACCCCGTCCCTATGAAAAAAAAAAAAAAAAAAATTGGGTAAGAAGTTGCGCGAGATAAGCATTTCAACTTTCCACCTTCATTGTTTGCTGCCAAAGAACAGAAAGCTATGGCGGCAAATTCGGCATTCACCGCGCTAACTCTGCACAGTTTTTTCAAATTATTTTTGCCACTGCCAATGCTTGAAGAGAAAGACTAACATGCGTTTTTTAGTTATGATACGAAAAACGGGGCTGACCCGACAAGGTCGCCCCTAGTGGCGGTGTGTGGAGGTGGCAGAGGGTGAGAGAACTCGTCGCGTAGTTGCAGGAAGCGGAGAAAGTTGTGGTCGCGTGAGGAGTTGTGTCGGAAGAGTGTGCGTTTAGAATGCACGTTTCATGTTGGTTAAAGAAGGTCGAAAAGAACTGAGCATGTACCAACGAATCTCGAGAGTTAACTCTAAGCGGCGTTCACTGGAAAGAGGCAGAAATCATTGCACGGTCCCTCCAAACGTCGGGCGACGCGGGGCGTGTGCACGCAGGGCGGCGGCCATGACGCTGCGCACGGTGCTGCTGTCCCTGCAAGCGCTGCTGGCAGCGGCCGAACCAGACGATCCCCAGGACGCGGTCGTGGCCCGGCAGTTCAAGGAGAACCCCGAGATGTTCAAGCTCACCGCTCAACACTGGGCACAGGTCTATGCCGGAGGTAGGGCCCGTTTCGTGTCATCACTCTTGTACACACGAGCCTTGCAGGCTCTTGTCTCTTTTGAGTCTAGCTTAAACTAGAGTAACCGTACATGCTCCGCTTGCAGAGCGGAGTATCGCGACGGCCTCAAATTTTTGACACTAAGTATTGCGGGAAGCGAACTTCGCTCTTGCAGGAGACGCGACGACGCGAGGCAGCGATTCGCTGCGGACGCACCGTACGCGTATCTCCCGTCGGAAGCGTGCGCGTGCGGTCTTGATCGTCGCAGCTGCCATGTCGTCTGCTCTTCCACGGCCACCTTGAAACTGCGCTTGCATTGTAAAAATAATGCAATTGCACGTATAAGTGCCACGCACAATAATAATAATAATAATAATAATAATCTTTATTTGCAAAAGGAATGTTACCTCGGGTGGCTTGCGAGGCGAGGACAGAAAGGCGAGAGCCCGTACACTAGTGTGCCTGTCAGCCAACCACCCGGGGCATGGAATAACAAAACAAACAATGTCTGTATGTTAAAAAGAACTTTTTGCTCATCGTACTTCTGTGCAAGATCGACATTTCACGAGTGCAAAGTGAAACGTACATACCGCCACAAATCCGGCGCTCTGCAAGGCGGCTTCCCTGCAAGCACGAAAGTCAAGTTTGGTGCATGTGATCCTTTCTGTGCCAATGAGGAGTTGGCGTCGAAAGGGAATGGAAGTCTGGCTTTACCATTTATGGTTACTCTAAGCTAAAACCAGAGTCTTTCACATACGCTACTGGTCCCAAAACTTCGGCCAAAGTTTGGTGCAGGGTCAAAAACTGCCGCCAGGAGTGCCACTGTCCCAGAGGGATCATTTATGTTTGGCCACCCCACACTCAGTAAGCCACCTCATATTTGCAATTACAAGTACTTTTCAAAACATGATTTCTCATACATTAACATTTTTTTCACGCCTGTAATGGATCACCGTATGCGAGCATCGATCATTCTTGCTTTATCTCTAACCACAGAACTTAAAAATAAGCTTTTTTTTTTCATTTGTTTTCAAACAAAACGGTATTTTTGCGAGCGAAAAAGAGCCAGGCGGTTAAGTATACACATTCGCAGTGCCTCTACTCGATGGCTCTACTCATGGCGCTGAAGTTTGACGGCGATAGCAATATTGAGAATTTATTTTGAGGCAAGAAGAGGAATGAAGAATGTTGCAAAAAAATATTACACCATCTTCCCGAGGGAACCATTGGGTGATGCGGAGCATCGCGGATCGTAATTAATTTATTCCCTTCTTGACTGATTTCTTTTGGCCGGCCGGATTTGGGCTGCGGCGGACGCGAGCGGCCGAGCGCTAGCAGACGACAGCCGCAGAGTTGCGGGGAAAGCCCTGGCGTGGCGCTGCGACCCGCGCGCCTAAAACTATACTCCTTTTACTCCTCCGGGGGAACGCGCGCCAGCGCGCCTACTTGAAGGAGAGGAGACTAGAGGAGAGAGTTGCGCATGCGCGCGCGGTGTGAGTGGAAGCGAACACACGCGAAGTGCACGCAGCTGGTAGAGAGAGAGAGAGCGGAGAGAGTAACGCGCAGCTGTTGGAGAGAGGGAAGGAGGAGAGTTGCGCATGCGTAGTGTGAGTGCGGACTCACGACGCCGACGCCGCGGGACATAGACCCGAGCAAGAGATGCTCCGCATCGAAAAAGAAAGTTTGGTCAGTTGACCAAGTGTACAGTGCTGAAGACACGTGACATTGACAAGGAACACTGTCAGTGTGTTGATGTTTCATCGCGATCTATTGGTGGCTCGTTCAGGGTGGGTTTGAAATTCCGATACCACTTTCTGCTTGCCAGACTCCTACTGGTGCTGGTTAGCTTGGCGGCTCTTGGGCCCCCTGTAGGCGCTAGCGCCGCGCGTGGTCGCATACCAAACTCCCCATAGCGTTAGGGAGAAGTTTCCACGACAAGTAGCGTATTGAAGGGCTCTACTAGAACCTACCTGCTTTCCCGTGTCTCGAGCCAGCATGCGCAGTTCCTGGTCTTGCGACTGTAGATCCAGACGCTTCCCATTGTGTCTAAAAGGGGTGGAAGCTCTGCAAATGTTGCAGAAAAACTAGCCAAAAAGTTTTTCTTTTTTTATATTGCTGAATTTATTGGACTACTCTTTACTGGCCCCAGCAGTTTACCGTGTTGTTTTCATTTAGATAAATCTGAACCAATGTCATGGAGACACCATACCGATGTGGTCTGTGTCAGTGTCAAAGCAGGTGATTCTCGCTTGATGGAAACAGGTGCCAAGAGACTGTTTCCATCTAAGAGAATGACCATGATTTATTACTGACCGGGTAAATAGACAGAGTGTTCCATTTCGTTTCTTGGTCTGAAATTGATGAGCCGTCAAGCGCCAGCGGCACGAGCGAGAACCGCGCGAGTTGGTTGGTCCAGTCTGTTTGGAACGCGAGGTAAAGTAAATGCTTTTATTGTTCGTCAGAAATATATCGTATTTGGACGAATATGAGCAACACACAACAAAAGTTGTGTGTTCCCCGTGCCAGTGCCTTCGAACCACTTGTTTGGGTGCGTTGCTTTGTGCCGTCAGTGTCACGGCTCAGCCAACAGTGGCGTGTAGGTGTCTGATCTCCGAAAATGGGACATGCATAGGTGGCTTTGTCAGAAGTACTGAGACATCGGTTTGTCCTTTACTTTATTTTTTGGCAGTGTGGCACTGAATGTGGTCATGCGTATTACAAATACTGCACACATAAAATCGCATATACCGTAAAGTCTCGTAGAATGCCGACCCCGAGAGATTGCCCATCCCTTTTTTTGGGCTGAGTATCTATAAAATAACAATTGCAAAACCTATCCCCCCCCCTTTCCCGATTCTTGCCGGATATTGATCACGCGATGTCCAACTGGAATCGCATCAACCGTGCAATCTGCGCTATTGGTACGTGTGACAAGCTTGTTTGCTGCAAGTTCTCTCGTGCTTATTGCACCATGACACGCAAATGTGCGGTGTCGGCAATCTGCGGTATCCGTTCCCGTAACATGCAAATTTATAACACGTTCCCGCTTTATTTTTATTTATTCTTTTCCGCGAGCAGGATATTGATTTTTTATGATACGCGAGTTTGTGGCAGTTTCTCATGCTTATCACACCGTAAAATGCTAATCTGCTGCACCCACAATCTGCCATATCTGTTCCCACGACACGGACACGCGTGTTTGTAGCGGGTTCCCACGCTTTTGTCTGTGATCTGGGCACGCGATATTGGTTCCCGTGAAACCCATGTTTGTAGCGGGTTTTTGCGTGTATATCGCACTGTGAGGTGCAAATGTGCTGCGTCCGCTTTCTGCGGCCGTACCCGTAACAGGGGAGTTCGTAGTGAATTCCCATGTACTTCACGCACCGTGGAACGCGAATTCATCGTGCCTGCAAGCTGTGGTGTCAGTTCCTGTTTTATAGTGGTACACCGTGATCACCAATATTTTTATTAAATTCATCCTCAAACATGGCTTATATTTTTTATATATCCCACGGCTGCTAAATCCCGACTGCGGGAACATCCCACGGCTGCTAAAATATAGATCTATAAAAAATATAAGCCATGTTTGAGGATGAATTTTTGTAAAAAAACTGGTTATCATGGGGCACCACTACCTACATGAAACTGGAACTGATAATTGTCCTATATTTATATGCCCATATTTTTTACCATTTATCTCTTCATTTTGGGTGGGCATTCTTTCGGGATTTTACAGTATATAAACATACCTAAAAGTGTGCTGGCATACGTTCACCTATCATCTAATCACTCAGGAAAGCCATAACTACTTTACAAAATTAAACAAATATTGGGCACAATATTTGCTTTGCGTGTTTTGGGTGTTTGGTTTTGCTGAGACCGCTTCCGTGCTCCTCATTCCTATCGTAAACAATAAAAGCGATAATTGGTTGTCTCATCTGTAATCTTTCTTGTAAATGACATGCAAGGCAAATACACACGCCGGCATACAAACAGCAAGCCGATGGGCGTACAAGGAGAACAGTTGGAATGTCCTGCTGAGCAACACAAACTTTATAAACTGTTCTGCTAAAACGAATCCAAGCCATTGACTTGTGAGGAAAACCTTCCTTTCTAAGTCTTGCTTGCTAGTTCTGTCAATCACTTTTTTTTTTTTTTTATAAATGCCTTAAGTTTGTTTTTTATTTATTTATTTTAGTCAGCCATGCTTGTTCTAGTAAGGGCATAAGCATGTACGTATGTATAAGCCGCAATGTCATGAAGTTTTCAATATTTTGCATGTGTACTTTTATGAGATAGAGTATATTTGTAGTCTGTTAACTTGAGTATAGAATACATTTATGTTTGGTAAACTGGGACTCGGAAAATTTTTATTTTCTAAGAATGAAAATTAGTCGGTAACTATTGGGCTTTATTTCGTACCATACTATTGCATCTTGAGATGGTTTTGTTTTCAACTTATGGGACTTGTTATTTGGGTTGTTAAATAGGCACAACGTTCTGTTTTCATCAGGCTTAAGTTGTGCTGTTTGTTGACTATGCCTTCTACTGGAAATCCATAAGAGGAACCAACCCGCTACCAGGACAATTCTCAATAGCTGCCATTTAGATAAATTGCAATTACATTGTTTACTTTTAATGCTATTGGCTGGATTATATTTAAGGAAAGGGTATGTTGGATATGGTTCTGGAACATCTCATGAAGACGCTTTATTGTTGCTATAATTATATGTATTAAAAAAAAAATACCTTTGCACTTATAAACCCAAGTTTGACCTGGGTGACCAGCAACAAGATTTACTTATACTGCTGCAAAACTCGACTTTTGTGGCTCATAAGCTACTCCAAAGCAGAACTTTTACTGCTCCAAAGCTGCTGCAAAGGGGCATCTTTGCTGCTCCTAGTCCTGCGGTGAAAGGCTGAAGCTTGCTACCACCCCGACCTAACCTTCCAGTGACTGTACTTGTCCTGCTCTTCCTAGCCTGCAACAGAGTATAATGTGGCATTTTGGAACTGACCTGGCATGGCAATTGTGTCTCCCTTCAGGTCCAAAGCACTTTCCAGAGTTTGATGCAAAGATCAAGAGGCTCCTTGACATGGGAGTCGAAGAGGTGAGCTTTTGCAAGAAATTCGGTCAAGTTGAACGTTTGTCGTGGCACATGCGAATTCGTAGTATTGTGTTTGGTGGTGTCTAAGTGTACTCAGTTATATCTGATCGAATAACATAAGCCAAATTGCTTTATTAATTAAAGCAATGGTTCGATTGAACCAGCAGAGCCAGCAGAGTTGCTGTCTGAAAACATTGTGCTGCACCGAGGTCAAAATTGTTCTCTTTTTTTTTCTTCTTTATACAGGGTATCAGAAAAAAAAAATTGCACGTTTTTTTTTATTGCAAAAATAAACTAGGCATTGCCAAAAGCTCATTCTCCGCCCAATGGTAGCGCTAGAGGTCACAACCAGATGCCAAAGTTTCAGCCCGATCCAATAGCTTATTCAAAAGTTACAAGTGATTTTCGGAAAATTTCAATGGGAAAATGGCAGCCGATGGAGTTTTCGAATATATGGGGCTCTATGGCACCAGAAACCGAAAACGGGCAAAAATGGGCTCTATTTTCCCATTGACATTTTCAGACAATTGCTTGTAACTTTTGAATAAGGTATCGATCGGGCTGAAACTTTGGCATCTGGTTGTGACCTCTAGCGCTACCTTTGGGCGGAGAAGGAGCGTTCAGCAATGCCTAGTTTATTTTTGCGGTAAAAGAAATCCTGTAATTTTTTTTTGTGCCACCCTGTATATAAATATATATATATATATATATTTTTTTTTTTTGTAAACACAGGGTTTGTTTTAGTCAGTTTATGCGCTGAAATCATTTATGGTTGGCTGGAGGTCACACACTTTTCCTGAAAAGTGATCCCGAAAAACAGCACGTATGACAGCCAATGTAAATGATAGGCTATTGACTGATATCTTGAAGCCCAACTCCACGATGGGGCTGGGGGAGGGAGGGAGGGAGGGAGGGAGGGAGGGAGGGAGGGAGGGAGGGAGGGAGGGAGGAGGAGGAGGAGGGGAGAGGAGGTTCGCACATGTGCTGTCTCTGTTATTGTCAGCCATTTACAAAAGGGTGTAATAACCGCTCGCGTCTGCTCCTTCCGTTGCAGCACCGTGCACGGGTTGCCCTGTCTTCGTACTCATGGGACCTAGAGAAGGCTACAGAAGCCATCTTCAGCTAGGACTAGATGAAAGAAAGAAAAGAAGAAAAGAGACCTACTTGGATTGTCTCCTACGCCTTTCTCTCCTTTTTAATTTGATGCAACCGTCTGGGACCCTTTTTCAACCCTCATTTCAAATCACGTCACCACGAAGGAAAGTTCCTCCCGTTCCGGTTCGCCGGGCCGAAACCATTTGTTGACGTGGGAAACAACATCTCGGTTGTTTTTAACGACCCTTTCGATCGTCAACTTTTGTCCTGTTTCGATCGGCTCAAAGCACTCGCCGTCTTAGGTTACGGGCGGGCCGACGGGTTTTCACGGTACGTTATGTATGATTGTGTCCGAGCTGTAGCCGTAAGCGTTGTTGAGAGTTGGGTTTAGCGGGCGGCGCGTACGTGCCCCGAGCCTTCTCCGCATTCGGCCTGAGAGCGTCGGTATACAGAGCTTGTGATCTGGACCTCGAGAAATCGGCCGGCCCCCTTCTTTTTGAAGCTGTGCGTTTGCCTGAGAGTTTTCAGAGGTTCTATTTTTCTATCGACACACTTTGGAGATGCCTTTCTTTGCCTGGTTTCCTATGTTGTTGTGACTGATCATTAAAGATGTGCTTTTGAACAAAACAAAGAAAACACGAGTGCAATTGACAGTGTCGGGGGTGTTATCTGTGCATGCAATGGATTAGTCATGTGCGAATGTTGTAGTGCTTGTATGCCAAAACGATGCATTTCCAGGCTGGATCTGCTGATTGAGTACTTTACCGTCGCCATCTTGGCAGGATGGGGGGAGGGATGGAAGGTAGGAAAGAAGAAAGGAAGAGGGTGGTTGACTTTCTTTAATTCCCGGTTTGTGGTGTTACCCTATTGGCACAGATTTGTTAGCCTCACAAACCTCTTAAAAACCTTCTGCAATGTAAAAAAAAAAGTAAAAGTTGAGAGATTTAATGTAGTACCTGATTCCTAGAGTCTTGTGCAGATAGCAGTTTGGTCATTCACATCCGATCAGCACACGAACCACGTCTGCAATGTTCTTAAATTATTGTATCCGCATCCGAACCGCATCCGCAGCCTTTGTATCCGGATACGAACTACATCCGCAACATTCGGAACCGCATCCGACCTGCAATCCGTGCATTCATGTTGCATCATGAATTCAAGCGGTAATCTTTAAAAAAGTGTCCGAATGCTACCTTATACGCTGTTTGCTTATCTTCGTACAAAAATTCTTCGAGTCAGAATATGGTGAGAGTCATTTTATCATATTGCTTTATTGTGTTTGTATTATAAGCGATCATCCATCCAGAGACACTTTGCGTTGCTGCAAAAGTTACTGCAGTTGTGAGATCGTCCTGGGAGTCTGTGACATCGTGCCCATAAAGTGGGAGAGGAAAGGTGGTCTCTCACTGCAGCGAAGTACTTGTATATACGTGGCAAGACGCAAATCAGACACTGGGAAAATACCACAATATTCAATAATGGCGACACCTATCGGTTTCAGTTTTAAACACTATTCCCAACTGCGTGCTTTAACGCACATGTGGCCAAGTGCCAAGAAGAACGCACACGCACACAACGTTTCGCTTGTCGAGAAGGGTTCTACTTGTGGCTTGTACGTTTCGGGGTTTCTTTATCAAAGAATTTTTTCGACTTTTCCCTGCCAAGCAAGAGCCCACTTGCCCAGGACGATCGACGCTTCTGCATTTTTTGCCTTTATTAGGGACAGTTTTGGGTGTCTGTGAGAAATCCGAACCCTGTTTTTCGCACTGCAAAGATAAACTAGACTTTGCGGAGAGCTCAAACTCTGTCAGAAACGTAGCCCCAGCCGTTCGAGCAAGATGCCAAAGTTCTAGCCCCAACCGTTATACAAAAGTTATAAGCAATTTTTTTTTTAAATTTTTTATGGGAAAATGGGGCTTATTTTTGCCCGTTTTCGGTTTCTGGCGCCATAGAGCGCCATGTATTTGAAAGCTCAGTCGGCCGCCATTTTTTCATTGAAGTTTTCAGAAAATCGCTTAGAAAAGCCCGTTCACACTCTTGCGACCGAGTACGACCGAGAGAGACCAGACCGGTTTTTAAGCCTCTTGCGATCTCTTAGGACCGGATGCGCTACAGCGGGGCTGTTCCTAAGAGATCGCAAGAGGCTTAAAACCGGTCTGGTCTCTTTCGGTCGTACTCGGTCGCAAGAATGTGAACGGGCCTCAACTTTCGAATAAAATAACGGTTGGTGCTGAAACTTTGGCAGCTTGCTCAAACGGCTGGGGCTACGTTCTGACGGAGTTTGAGCTCTTTGCAAAGTCTAGTTTATTTTTGCGGTGTGAAAAACAGGGTTCGGATTTCTCGCAGACTCCTGGTATTTGCGCGAGATAAGATGCTCCAAGTCTATAGCCGGTGACCGGTCAAGAACGAAGTGGAAGCTCCTCCCACCCCTTTCCTCTTCAGTGGAGCGAACCGTGGAGAGGAGGTCGCCTCCTCTGGAGCGTCCGCTCTACTAAAGTGGAAAGAGGTGGGAGGAGCTTCACTTCGTTCTTGACCGGTCATTGACTTTATAGTGATCTTTGGCGAGAATCAAGCCTTGGTGTTAAGAATTTTTTTTTCCCTAGATTGGCACCTTTTCTTTGTGACAGTAATTTGCTTCCGCAAAATATTCAGTGATGTACTTCACAGTGCATTATTCTACACTCTGCGGTCGCGCGCGCACACGGATATCCGCATCCGATCCGCGATTCGCAAAATCTGATTCATTTTTATCCACGTCCGCCAGTTGACTGCAGATATGCAGGGCTCTACTAATTCCAATGAAAGTATAAATTAACTTGTTTTTCTTTTTTGGTGGCATATGCCGCCTGGGCAAGGTTTTTAATTTCGTCAAGGCCAAGGCCAACGTTACTAGAACTCTCAGTTGGGAAACTCGCCGTTGAAACGTGGGCCGCTGGCGTCCACCGAGACCGAGCTAAATGCGACAACAGCGCCACTCTGTATCATTTGTCTGAACTGTGGTCGCCTTGTGCTTTTAGAAAGCATATTTTTGCACTAAAACTAACGGAAAAAACTCTTTTTGTAGTAACTTTTATTGGAGTTTAGTACAAAATGGGGGGCGCGTGTTGTTTTCTAAAATCTTTAGTTCACAAGGTTTTGCAGTATAATTAATATTGTTTTTATACAACCCTGCCTCACCGGGGATTTCAGGTAGCGCGTCCTGAGTTAGGCGCATATTAACTACGGTAGTAACCCGCGGCGCGTCCGCTTGGGAGTCGGGGGCGGTACCTCGAAGCCCTTTCCACAGTATCTGTTCTGGCCCCAAAATGGCCGATTACAATCAAAAGGAAGTCACGTGCAGTTCCTCGACTGGCCGCTGCGGGAGAATTGGCGGCGTTGTGATCGCCATTAGCTCGGTTCTCGTGGACGGATCGGTGCCACTTTTTCAGAGCAGTCTCTATGGCAGTTTCCCAACTGAGTGGTTCTATACTCCGTTTCAGCTGGGTCCAGACGCAGGCGATGCACAAGCGCGAGCTCGGGCTTTCTGCGTCCCTGCCAAGCACGCGCGCTCGTGTTTTGCAAGCACTATTCAGGGCCACGCGCTCGCGCCCGTAGCATCGGCTGCGTCTGGACCCAAGCTGAAACGAAGTATAGTAACGTTGGCCAAGGCTTTTAATGGCGCCATTTTTAAATGGCACTACTAAACATGTTGAAACGTGGTGCCATCTACTGGAGGCCACCTGAACGTGCAACTGCAACCGCGCGCACTAGCACGGGCTCCTCAGCTCGCGCTTGCCAGCTCCCTGCCATAAGCTGCGCTGTGCCAGAAAAGCCGCGGGCGGAGTGACCGTGAAGTCTCTGATAACGCCATGGACGATAACCGCCCCCTCTGATTCCCTCGCCACACCATCACCGCCAGCGAATGCTGCACACTCCGTGGCTTGATTTTTACCGACGCTCGCCAGATGGCAACAGTTCTCCGATGGACGGGCACGCCGACGCCACCGCCGCTACCGCTCCATCCGCACTTACCACAGCCACAACAGCTCCGACCACGCCGACGATCGCGAACGGTGTTCATCATCGCGGAGTCGACGGTACGTTTGAGGAAGACGACCCTTTGCCTCTTCACCTGCACCCTCGTACCGACGGCAACTCGGTAGGCTGGGAGGGAGCTCTGTGCTACGCGGCCAACCATTCTAGCGACGAGCAAGAGCTCGCGTTTCGACGCAAGATGCCCAACGTCAAGGTGTTCAGCGGCTCGTCGCACTGCGACCTCGCTCAGAAAGTTGTCGACAGGCTCGGCATCGAACTGGGCAAGGTGGTCCTCAAGAAGTTCAGCAATCAGGAGACGTGGTGAGCTTTACGCCTCTTTTTGAACGCTGCGAGACGAGGAACTCGTTGACGTACCGACGTTGGTAACGCAAACCGAACGCTGGCTGCATTAGCTGAGCTTTATCAATGTTCTTTCTTTTCTTTTTTAACTTGAGCGCTTCTTGGACTGACTAACGTGACTGTGTTGTAAAGCGCGAGCTTTTGTTTCTTCTACCTTATCGATTTAGTACGAATGCAGCTATCAGACTTGGAGGTGGTGTCACGTGGTTAATGTCTCGACTTTCGCGGGTCTTTGGATCAGTACCTGCTCTATGTGTAAACTTTAAAGCGTAGGTTCACTTCAGAGTGAACTTCAGCACACCTCACGAGCGCTAGTTGCTGCAGTAGTGGCGTAGCTGTTACAACAGCTACGTCGCTAGTAGCTGCTGCTGTAGTAGTAGGCGCAATCGCCTACTACTACTGCTGCAACAGCTACGTCTGCTTCGAGCGCTCTGGGCACCTGTTTGTCCTTTGCAGACGTTAAAACACCGGAAAACGAAAGTTCGAGCTGTGACAGACACTTCAAAAAAATGCCCTGTAGTTTGTGCCGCGTCCGACGCTCAGATTTCCAGGCGCCTATGCGCGCGATAAAGCTGTCTAGCAATTCCTTATCATCGTCTGACCATCGCGACTGGCCTGGAGGTATCTGTGGGGCTTCTTCAGTTTCGCCTGCGGCGAAGGACACGACCTCTCGTTATCTGCGTGAGCAGACTCCAAATCAGCAGCTGATAAAAGAATTAAAAAAAACAAAAAACAAGCGTCTGGTGGTGTGGGAAGACAGCTTTGAAGAGAAATTAAGCAGTTTGGTTTTTGTGCTGCGTTTTTCCGGGTTGTTTATGCGCCTCAGCAAATTCCTCTTGGTTGGGGCTTGTGCCCAGTGTCTCATTGGTTCAGCCTGGTTCGGCCAACTAAACATTACATAACATGAGACGTTGTCGGACGTTGAGTGGTTAATCTAGGTGAAGAACGGTGCAGTGCTTTTGGTGGCAGGTTATCTCACGACCTTATTACGAAACAGTGGAGAGGGCTATTAATGTGCCGTATTCAAGTATTAAATTTTATATCCCCTGTTGAGAAACCCAAGTTCAAGGGCGTCGTCGATGTCGTAATGTGAGAGCGGGTTTGTCGGAAGCCAGTGATTGGGTTTGATTGACTCGGTTGGGAAATTGGGATCCCGAATTTGTATGTGCATATATTGCAGATGTTGGCATCATGCCAGAGCAACGATCAAATTTAGTTTTTCCTTATTTCTTCTTTTGCCCGCAAACCTGGCCCAGGTTGGCCATGCTTTCCACCAAGGCCATGATCTTAATAAAAATGTGTTCAAATTGAGCATCTATGCATATGCTCAAACTCAAGAAAGGATAATTGGCCTAAAGTATTTTCACCAGTTTAGCTGTTTATACACAAGCACCACTTGTATCTAATCTAATTTTTATGGTGCAGTCCTCCCCAAACTTATGCTAAACATGGGAACTGTCTTATCGCATGGGAGTGCTGTCCTGTCTGTCAACCGAAGACATGCCTCATGACGTAGCACTTAGTGGAACAGCCCGAGCGGAGGAGGCCACTTGATCAAGGCTGAGATCGCAGCTAGATGGGGGCAATGCAGCAATTTTGCTGGCCTTCCATTCTACATTTATCGCCACCTCTTTGCACTAAGGTGCGTATGGGACTGCCAAGACCATCAGCGATTGGACGACGCAGTCAGATAGGCATTTCATGTTTCTAACAAAGAAGCCATCCAATAACTGACAGCTACAGCAGTCACTTATGCATCGTAGTGCGAGGAGCTGGCAAAAAGCTTGGATCGTCTGGTAGGCAAAATTGCTCTGCTGTCCCCGGTCCAACCGTGACTGCACCACTTGAGCAAGTGGTCTCCCCTGGTCGGGCTTTTGCATTGAGCAGTGCGTCGTAGAGTACTTCAGTTGTTGCTAGGAGAGCGCTCCCATCAGATAAAAGGGTTTGTGTTTTCCCTGTAGGTTTCGTGAGCACTGTACACGGCTTGGTTTTTGTTTTGTAGCTTCTACACAATGCATGGGGATGCAATCCTAGCCACAGGTTTCACAAATTGTAACTCTGAAGGAGTCGGGGGGGATGCAAGAGGGAGAGAGAGAAAACTGACATTTTAGCTCTTCATAAATGAAGAGCCTAAAATTAACGAAGCGTTCACATGAAAAATTAAGTTTGTTTTCTTCTCTCCACTAAGAGCTTACTTGTTCTGACATGGGCTTTGAAACTGCTCCAAGAACATAGCTAGACCGTTTTGTGGGTCACACAGCACCTTGCGAGTTTGTTCACTAGAAATAAGAAGTACCAACTAAACTGCCATCTCCCTTCGTCAGAGCTGCAGAACGCGTGTAACGCCTCTCATGTGCTCCCCCTTTCAGCGTCGAGATTGGCGAGAGCGTCCGCGGCGAAGATGTTTACATCATCCAGAGCGGCTGCGGCGAGGTGAATGACAATCTGATGGAACTGCTCATCATGATCAACGCCTGCAAGATCGCCTCGGCCTCACGGGTAACGGCGGTGATCCCCTGCTTTCCTACGCCAGGCAAGACAAGAAAGACAAGGTAATCAACACGAGTCTACAAGGTAGTGCAAGCTGTTTTGAGTGAATGGTACTATGGTTGCTGACAGGTTAAGAAATTCAGGGTGGGACTCACGATGTTCACGCTTCTTACTTCGCGATTCTGTCTTTACGTTCGTTATGTCAGTTACCCGATCGAGCACAGGGCACAGATTAAGCGCAAGTGCTATGTCATTTACGTTTGGCCGGGAATCGTGCTGAATTGCTGCTTCACTGACTAAACACGAGCCACAGTCGAATGCCGACGCAGCATTCAGTTGCATCAGCAGAACGCTGCATCAAGGACTCGGACAAATGGTTAACTTTGTTGTTGTCCTCGTGGCTTTAGTTCCCGAATTGGCTGCCAGGGGCGCGACGCTTAGATTTCCGTCCCGTGCTAACGGCGGCGGCCCGTTGTTTGCGCTTTGTGCAGAGTCGAGCTCCCATTTCTGCCAAGCTGGTGGCCAACATGCTGTCAGTGGCTGGCGCAGACCACATCATCACCATGGACCTGCACGCCTCTCAAATTCAGGTAGGTGATGTTCAGTCCGATCGGATCCTTGCAGTACTGTCGGCTTGGATGACTATAGAAACGTGTGTGCACTGTAGGTTGAACATGGTTCGGTTATGATGAGAGATCATAAAGATTCATAATGAACTTTCTGTTGAATGACTTCATATAGTTACTTATTATTTTTGCAGTTGTTGTATTCTGAAAGATTTGCAATTATTTCGAGAGCAGCAGAATTTTTGAAACGTATCAATGAAACTAGATACTTTTGAAGTTCTTACTTAGACGTACAGTGTCCTGAGAAACGGACACCTGCTATGCAGGAGTCTCGAAAAGGTGACATCGCTTAAACCCCATTTCACCTTTGGACGGACCACAGCAGATGCTACGAGCCATGCCAGCCAGTCTAACGTTCTGAACATGTCGCGTGACCATCCGCCATATGCTTCTGCTGCATCCCTCTGAAAGGCATACGACGCTCACATGGCACGACTTTGACGACTTGTAGCATACACCGCTGTCCGTCCATCGTAAGGTGAAACGGAATATAGCAGCATGTTTGCGTCATCGTGTTTCCAGTTCACTTACAGTAATTGTTTGATTCAATCAACTGCTTATGAACTCCAACTTCCCACTGTGTTGCGTCTAGGGTTTCTTTGACATTCCTGTCGACAACCTGTATGCTGAGCCGGCGGTGCTGAAGTGGATACGGGAGAACATCCCAGAGTGGCGCAACGGCATCATTGTCTCGCCAGATGCAGGAGGTGCAAAGAGGTGCGGCACGCTTCACGTTTCCACAGTCCGGCATACTCTCAGCCTAGAGTGGCACAGGCCCCGTGAACATTAAAGGTTGTCTATAACATTCGAAGGCGATAGTTCAAATCTGTCGAACTAAAGAATGTGCATAGCCTACATGTGAATCAAGCATGCCAGGCTTTGCTTTCCAGTGGGCTTCAACAACTTCCACTTTGTTAAACTTGAATTTAGATGTTAAAGCCAGTCTATTGATGGTTTGTGAATTTGTAACCTTCCGAAGTTAATCATTTGGAGAGTGAGCCTTGTTCGAGCTTAACGAGCCTGAACCCAAGAAGAGGTTCCCTCATTTCATGCCCCCCTTGTTTGGTTTGTGCCGTCCCTAATTATAATACTCTCAAACCGCAACAAACCTACGGGGGAACCAGTTGTATCTTGTGCAGAGCACACTATGCGCAAGTAGCAGGTCTCTCCATAACCGGCCGTACTGATCTAACAGATTTTGTATCGTGTAGATGCAGAATGCATCTATTCAGAATGCAGCTACAGATGCTGTATACCTGTCTCCTCGGGTTCATAGTGTTCAGCACACCAGGGAAATTGGAACCACCCGATTTCTCTGTAGTCGGGCATTTGAACGGGGCTGTCTCTAACATAGTCGCCGAAAGGATGAGAGCGGTAGTCTTTCAGTAGTCTCGCCTCCAGCTTGGGCCCACCATTTTCGATAGCACTTCGGCATCTCGTGAGCGTCGAGCATCAGCTAGCTCTGCGGCTACCCAAATATCATTCCAACCAGAGCTCGGTGTGCTGACGTCCCCGCGCGCTGTCATCTCCTCTTCCTCAATTTCTCGCCGTATGCGGAGAGCAAGTCGTCTGCTTCTTGCGCAAGAGTTGCTGGGACGTCAGAATGACGCTGAGGTCTGATTGGCTTTGATTGAAAGGGTAGCGTGTAGACCTCAATGCTAGATGCCTCCAGGTCTACCCCACTATTCTTTTTCAATCAACCAATAAGAGCTCGGCGTTCTCACATCCTCATAACCCCAGTACAAGAAGCAGACGAACTTGCACTCCGCATAGCCAGGTGCAAACAGGGTCATCTGTTGCCAACTGACGTGTCTTGACTCTGTCCAGGGTGACGGCTATTGCAGACCGCCTTAACGTGGAGTTTGCCCTGATCCACAAGGAGCGCAAGAAGGCCAACGAGGTGGACAGCATGGTGCTGGTGGGCGAGGTCAAGGACCGGGTGGCCATCTTGGTGGACGACATGGCGGACACCTGCGGAACCATCTGCCATGCGGCCGGGAAGTGAGTCCCCCGCGCCGTTTCACGAAAGCCGGCCCGCCCCTTTGCTCTGTTGCGGTCGAAGACAACATTGTGCGGGAGAATTGCACAAAATTTAATACTTAAAAAAACACTAAAAAGAAAAAAGCTTTTTTTTTTTAAGCAGATTGGTTGAAACACGCCTGTCAAAAAAACTAATTTTATGCAAAAAAAAAAAATATTGGAGCAATATTGATGGCGCAAGATGCGATTTAGTCGGTAGTCACCTCCTTTTCACTTGTTTTCTCTCGGCATTTCGGGCACGTAGAGGAGAGGTGGATTGGCTTGGCCATCAAGTTGAGGTGAAGAATGTATGACCATCTTGTTGAGGTGGAAAGAGTGCATAACCATTCCGTGACGTCGTAGATTTTGCTCGCAAAATTTAAAATAAATCTTGCGCCGTCAAATATGCCCTAAAAAAAAAAATTTGCATGCAAAATTTTTCACACGCGTGTCGCAGCTCAAACTGTTTAAAAAAAAAAAATTTTTTTTTTTTTTAGTGGTTCTTTAAACATAAATATAAAGCACACAATAGAGAAACGGGTACTCTTGGAATGGTGAAGATGCTGCAACTAGCTTTTTGTGCACGCGACCCAGTCCTTGTTGTCTTTCTCTTCGAGGATATTGGCGTCTGTCACTTTTCTTGCACTATATAGACTATGTAGTTGTACAGTTCAGTTGCAACATGTTTGTCCACTTGTTATCAATTCAGCACGTTCCATAAATTTCGCGTACCATATTTTTTAGACCCTAATCCGCAAACAATGTGTTTGAAATTTTTAATTTTTTTTTGTGCTGTTTGTTTTTACATAGCTTGCACTGACTTCGCTTGGTCAGTCATAATGGGGGAAAGGGAGCGTGAGAGGGTAGCTTTTGCCGCATTAACGAGGCGCTTCTGGCCACCAGAAAGGGGGCGGTCTGATGTCACGTGCAAACTACGTATAGGTGCGGACTGCACATGGTTTGGCAAGATCGTTCGTTACGATGAGACTTTGTGCAATTTGTGAGCAACGGGTTTTGTTACTTATATCTGTACGACGCAAGCTTCTTTGTGCAATAGTAAAGCAGGCATTTTTTTATCTGTTCTTTGTATGAGAATTTTTTGTGCAAATATGCACCTGGTACGAACTGAAACTCCTCCTCGCTGTTCTTAACCCGTCGGCTACTATTGTAAAGAACACAGGAGTCAGTATACGCTCCTGATCCGCTCGCTCCTTCTGCCAACGCTTTGTCAGGTTGTTGGAGGCCGGGGCAAGCAAAGTGTACGCCATCCTGACGCACGGCATCTTTTCGGGACCTGCCATTTCGAGGATAAACAACGCCTGCTTCGAGGCCGTGGTGGTGACCAACACCATTCCACAGGACCAGCACATGAAGGAGTGCCCCAAGATTCAGGTGAGGCTCTTTCACTAACTGGGTTGGGCTGTGCAGAGCCACTGAATCAGTTACACTTCAGGATAATCAGTTACACTTCAGGATGATGACACTTAAGCTGCGGTTGCTTTTGCTCCTTTCGATGCCAAGGAACATGGCGGTGCCTCGGCAGTAGCAAAACATGGCCGCCCACGCCAGTACACCGCAGACAAACTAAGGGAGCAGAAGAACAACATTCAGCGTTCGCATTCACAACTCGTAAGAAGTGCTTAGGTGTCCTCGGAATTTTTGTGCAGATATCAAATAGTTTGTCATGTTCTCCATAAATAAAACTCGCCTGTCTTTGCTTGAAGGAACAATGGGGAAAACACTGCTCAGCAAAATATTCTCTTTAACACATGGCTAGGTTCTGCAGAGTCTAAAGAATACAACGTTGGAAGTACTTTTAAGATTAACCTATCATTAGTGATTTTACCACATAGTGAAGTTCAGTGCTCTATGTATGATTACCGGGGGATAAAACAAAATATCGGTTAAAATATTTCCTAGACTCATAATTTCAAAATCTGCTTCCAACAAAATATCAGTTAAAATATTTCCTAAACCCGTAATTTAAAAATCTGCTTCCAACATTGTCTGTTTCACACATTTAGCTGCATGTTGCCAAAAAGAAAAAGAAGCTATTTTTAATGTAAAGGTGCAAGCGAGCTGGACAAGAAGCTAGCAAGGCAGAGCTCAGTCTTAGGCTAGAACACAAGCAAACACATTCCTTGCGCTTGATTGGTCTGGCCGATGATAGCACACGCGCAGAAAGATTACGAACGCTGGGATTTTGCACTTTGGCACGGCACGATTGGCCCTTTCAGCTCGTATGGCGTTGGCTGCACTTTGATTTGGGGTGCAACGCTTAGTCCAGCGTTCCGTGTGCTGCTTTATGCTGTATTAGTGCTTACATTACGTCTGTATGCCTGGGTGTTTTGGAGGTCGTAGTCTTGCATACAGTGCCCATGACACAAGCTTTCTATCAGCACCTCTGTCCACCCTTTCAAGTGTACGGTGACTTGAAGGCAGCCCATCTCCCCTTTCCCTCTTTTGACCAATTCAAGACGCCCAACTAAGAAACGAGACCGTTTCTTTTTTTTCTCTTTCAGTGTATCGATGTCTCCATGATCCTGGCAGAGGCCATTCGCAGGACGCACAACGGAGAGTCTGTGTCCTACCTGTTTAGTCACGTGCCCATGTAGGATGCTGTCCTGTCCCCCCTCCTTCGTTTCTTCCGCCCCTCTTCCCCCTTCTCGGGCGTTGTGTCTGCTCGCATAGCGTCTTTCGGCGGGATTAACTGCACGCTCGAAGCGGGGACCTGCAGGTACTGGCTTCACCGTCGAACGGGTCGTAGAGATGACTGACGAAGCTTGCGGCACCCGTGCACGCTCCTTTGGCGACTGCCGAAAGTTGCCAATGTTCGCTCAAACGAACCAAAATGTTGCCCAAGTAGCTTGCATACGCGTGGCACGGCGACATTCATCGGGTACTCTAAGCCATCCTTACCGGTCGGTCCCCACTCCGAGCATGTGGTTCATGCCGTTTCTTGCGATAGTATGAAGCACTTGATTACGTTGCCATTATTAAAAAAAAAAAAAAAAATGTTAGCGCAAAGTTGAGCCAAGAAATTTTGTGTCGCCGTACGGTGCGTTCGTAGCGTACTCACGACCTTCAAAATGTCGAGGTTTGCATGTACACATTTTGGCGATCAACTTGGGAGAGATTGTCGCACTGCACACGTGCACACTCAACATGTTGCACTGCGGCGTTATTCCGAAGCAGTGGGAGCAACATTGCGAGAACACTTGCAGTGTCTTGTACAGTGATTGACAACTGTGGAGAGTTGTTTGTTGAAAATTGATTGGTGCAACATGTAGTTAACGGGAGGGAATTGTTATGTGGGTATCGTTGAGAAGGGATGGGAGGGGCGAGGGAAATACTTTGGACCAGCAGGATTTGGGCATCCACATTTTTAAGAACTGATAGTCAAGGGTTACTTTTTATGTATGGCAAGTTGATGTCTTTTTTTTTCTTCGTTATTTGCACGGGCGAGCTTGCAGCTTCAATATTTTTAAGAATGCGTCAGTTACAGGATTGGGCTGTCTGTGACAAATGTTTCTTTTGAAATCACACTCCTCTTTCCCCTTTTTCTTAAGTTTTGACCATTAGGTTGGAACTGACGTGGTGCCATGTTTGTAAACGAGTTGCGCATATTTTTAAGGAATTTTCTACAGCCTGGCAGCAGTACAGCACGATGAAATTGTCGCACGTTTTATACGAGTGTCTAGATCATTAAAGAGCATTCATGCCTGTGTAGTTTGAGAAACAAAGCATCATGTTGGCTTTTCTTTTTCACCTTGCAGTGTATAGACATTGTAGTGTTTTTCAGTGAAGCGATACGTAGGAACTATGAAGGCGTTACATTAAGGCCAGTACTTGTGGGAATGCCGACCCTGTATCATTGAAGAGCCCTGCAACGTTGGCAGCCAACCTTCGTCTGGACACCGTCTCGTGACGTCGACCGACCAATGAGAGCATGCGGCAAGCCTGAAGTGGGCAGTCATTCTCTCAACAGACGTCGGCATGTACATTTGCATTCCATGACTTTGGACATGAAAATATTGTTGCACTTGCATCTTCTTTTTTTTTCTTGCTCTTTATTAAAAGGTTTGAACAGCAAACTTTTAACACTGACATGAGTCAAAAAGAATTAGTGGTTCTGCTTGTTTTTGTTTTTATTAACAGCATACACTTTATACACAATAAAACACTTTGAACTTGCACCAAACGTCAAAATGGGCCAATGGTTGGAACCTGAGAAACGCGAGATTGCAGGCCCGTACACGATCTAAAAGCGATACGATCCTACTGCCGTGAAATAGTGAGCAGACGTCCGCTTCCGTGTACAACGTACTGTTTCCCCGTTGACTTCCAGGCTTCAAATTTTGGCAGCCGACTGTAAATGGGCTATAATTTTTACATTTTTAAAGTAGGGAGGAAGAGTGTTTTCAAACTGCAGAGGATTAAAGACCGGTTCACACACTTGCGACTGCCTATGACGGAGCACATTGCAAGCCCTTGCGACATCTTGCGACGAAATAAGACTGGTGCGCCGGCTACGAGATGGACCACGAACTGCATGTCACTAGAACAAAGGTTTTGCAGTATTTGCGAGATCAAATGTACATACTATCAAAAGCTTTATAAGCCAACAATAAAAAAAATGATGCAAAAAAATAAGAAAAAAAACAATACTTGTGTTTTAAGGCTACTTGATAAATTACTCCGGTATGTTTTTATCGTAATGTATCTCAAGAGGTCGTAACTTGCGCGTCCGTAAGCAACTCAAGTGTGTGGACGAGCCCCAACGAGCATCTGCTCATTATGAGGAGAAATAAACTATCTGCCCGCACCACTTTGCTGCATTGCAGAAGCGCCTTGTGGGCAAGCTCGTTTTTGGGTCGCACGGGCGGGCAGTGTTTGCTCACGATTTCACGGCAACTCTGCTGCACTCTTTAACTAGACAATATGAACCAAACACCTGCGCGACGATTCACAGCCATCCCTGCTTTCCCGACAGCTTTCAGCATGGCAGCATCGAACACAATAGAGTAGATTTCACATTGTAAATGCTTTTCTTTGTTCTGATAATGGAACACTTTCAGCATGCGCAAGCACTTTCCACATGTGCAAAAAGTGGTCGTGGAAGGCACAGAGCTACACATGCTTCAGAACGTTGCGCAAGTTGGTGGCAATTTCCGTTTGATCTATTGCTTGAGACTATTAGCGTGGGATTGCGCATCTGTTGTTGCCACTTGCTTTGTTTAGTGTTGTCAATATTGCATGCAGTTTGTTTCCAGGAAAGGGTAATTTTATTACATGCACCGAGCAACTTAAATTTCAGTAGCACAAAGCAAAACTGGGTAAAATGCAACCAGTTATATAGAGCACCACCCAGCTAGCGCAACTTACCCACTGTTTATTGGGGCAGTTTCGGCAAGAGCCGAGCAACTTTCAGCATAATTTATGGACTCCGTTAAATATCCTGTAAATTGTGTGTACCACAAGCTGCCGTGAATACTACAAGTGCAATGCCTGCAGTATGCAAACAAGCAGAAAGCAAGCATAGCATCTGGTTGATAAACAAGGCAAAAAAATAAATAAAAAATAATAATAAACATTGACGGAATTCTAGGTATTGAATCCTGAACAGTTTCCTTGTCTGGAATTTTGGCAATGTGAGCTAAAATTGGTAGGAATTCATACTGTGACAAAAACCAGTGTGTGCCTCTGCTCCTGTCAAAATGACCTCAAAGGGTTCAAATTAATCTGGCTCCCTTTCATTGAATTTCTGCCATTGGTTCCGATCGCAAGTGTGCCGATTTCAATTAGTCGCAGAACGATATGTTGATTAGAAAAGCCTAACTAATTGCACCTCCTTGCCCAGGGGTGCAAGCTGCCATGAGATGCAAAGGCCTTGTTTTTTCTTTTTTCAAACTTTCAAAGGCTGCACTGACCAAAGTTGTGCACCTGAATGACTCAAACTTGTGCAGACACTTTCAGACAGCAGAAACCTCACTACTCCGAAGCACCGGGATGGGGTGGTGGAGTATGTAGCACTACACGATGCTGCGAGTTTCATGTTGAAGGGGACACATCTGCTGTACAAGCTTTGTACAGGAGTATACAAGTTCGGGGCTTGAGTGCAAGCTGCGTTGGGCTTGTGCGCCCACATCTCCCTCTCCCTCCCCCAAGTCCTGATTTTTTTTTTTTTTTTTTTACTATATGTTGGTATCAAATTTTTGGAATGCCCGAATAAGCAGTTTGTTCAGCACCAAGCTCGCCAATTCATGTAGAAAGGCTGCCAAGCATACATACTACACAGAATTCAGCGTTTTGTAACACGGTCTGCAATACAAGTTGTTGCAGGAAAAATGTTCACGCTACAATTCTGTAGATTGGGAGTGTTTGGCTTTGCTACACGAATTTCTTTTTTTTTATGTTCCAAGAGGTGAGATTCTTTTACAAATATAAGCACCACCAGGTTCATGAGCATCAGCTGATACAAGCCACTGGAACGCTATTTACATAAATTAATGCCGTGCCACCGTCGCATACTACTCGAAAATAAGTATGTACATAAATTCACATTAGCAACAAAGCTTTTTTTTTTTTTTTTCCAGGCACCTACTACATTGTTTTTACTTTGTGCAATGAAGCTGTACACATTTTTTCTGTAACATTCTGCTACTTCATATCTTTACACTCTTCCCATTGTCTTCGGTAAGCTCCAGGTCCGACAACCACCAAAGAGCACCCCGACGTCTGCGTCTGGCTGAGCACCATTGTTCAAGGCAGCTTTAAAACATTCCTCTTTCCACCCACGGGAAACATAACAGTTCGCCGTATTAACATCTTTCAAGGCGATTCCAGTCTGGATGCCTCGAGCAGAAAATGCTACTGTTGCACTCGGATTTAACTGCACCATCAAAATGGCCATTCCTGAGCAGTCTGTAAAGGGGCAATACAATGCAGGGTTTTAACAGGCCTGTAGGCAAAATCTGTCATACCTACGGACCTAGTGGGTCCTTCTGACGCGGTGGCAACTGCAGAAATAACGAAATAGAACCAGACATTTAAAACTATTTAACATGCTTGTCACAAAACTTTCCAACAGATCATAGCGAATTCATAGTTCTGCAGTTTGAGGACTGCTTACACATGGTTCAGATCTAAAGGTTAATGCTTCTGCTGCAGTGTCTTTGCATCACAATATCGGTTTCAGCCGGTCCTGTCGGACCTTGGAGGACACACGGTCTCCTTGACGTTCATGGAGCATCATGACGTCAAGACAACCATGTGTTTTTTGTTTGTTTTTTATAGTCGCCTGTTTTTATGAGGTTTGCAAACGCCCCTAGTGGGAGTGGTGCTTCTGACGGGGTGGAAAGTGCTTAGTCACGCCGCCCAACGGTGGTACGCTAGGGCCCGCGAGCACCGCAGACGATGGTGGCAGGTTGTGGCGCGTCAGCGACAACGAGTGGGATCGTGATCGTTGGATATGACCGGCACACTCTTGAGAGGATGTGACTTCTCGGGAAGGCTTGGCAGACTCTATCCTCTTGAACAGTGCCTGCAAACGGCAAATCAGTGTAAAAAGCTGCGTCATGGCGAGTCAACATCGAAACTCGCGCATCCTCGATAACCCCACCTGCGACAATCCACGCTACGGGATTGGACGAATCGTGAGCAAGGGACAAGTGACGTCAAAGCCCCGTGGCTTTCAATTGGTTGAGCGTCACGCACGGTTGAATCCCGCAACAAATGTCGTCTGCTAACTTGGCAACGGTCAGCTGAGCGGGCAATTCGTCAACTTTACCCCGTTTTGCGCAAGTTTGCAAAACACATCTTAAAACAGTGCTTTCGTAACTTTGACCTCGTGAAATGTCAACAGTGCCTTGACGTCATGCGTAACCGACATTGGTTTGCGGCAAACATCTCTGGAACGGAGGGTCGTTATCAAGCGTCACGCTAACGTGGTCACCCCTGCTTCATTTTGTAAACGAAGCACGCGGGTAGAGTGTTTACAGATCTCTTCCCAGCCTTTTTTGCAACGTCGGTTTTGTTTTTCTCTTACATTGCGACACGCGTATGTATACGCTTCCAAAGCGGACATTTTGCAAAGTCCGGTTTTAGCAATCGGCAGCCACTCCGGTCTGAAAACAAATTAGTGTTGCAAGCCTATTTATTTGCACAGCTATGGTGCCATAGCACAGCTTCGCAGCACAGGTTGGGGAAGGCGGCATAACGCAATGCGATGTTTACGCCGTTTCGCCGCATCTTTTTCGTCTGTTCCCAGAGACGTCACCGACGTTGCGATGGATATGTTGCCATTATAAAAGTAAATCGCGTCCAGAAAACAAATAAATACAAAAGAACAAGACGAAGAAAGGCAAGAGCGAGGTGACCTCCGACTTACGAGATTTTCGACTTCAATCTGCCGCTGCTGTCGTTGCCGGTTAATTGCAGACGGCGCCAGACGCGACTGCGACCTTGCGTCGAATTTAGGTCTGGGTCGGTTCTGCTGCGCCAGAATCCGCTTTAACAAGCGCTGGTTTTCCCGGTCGATCCGCTGCACCTCTTCGTTCGAGAACGACATGTTCTTGCGGTTCTTGGCCAGCGAAGACGACGAAGTGGTCGAAGACGACTGCCCTTCGTCGCCTCCGCCACCGCTCTTACGCGTCCGACTGCTGTGGCCCTGCTCGCACTGATGAGCTTCGAGACGTCGAATCGCGTCCACCAAAAGCTGCAGGTCGACGGCGTCGCTCTGCTGGCGGTGCTTGTTCGCGGCGCCCAGGCGAACCTTCCCGCTGGCCAGCTTGACGCTGGTCTTGCGTCTCGTCCCCGCGAAAGACCCGCTGTTATCCGAATCGCTGCCGCTGCTCGTGTCTTCTGCACGCGCACAGCCGTTGCTCAGCAGGATGGACTCGGGCAGGGTCAGCTTGCTGCGAGGCAATTTTCTGGTCGGGATCGGGCTGTCACACATGTACGGAGAGTGCAGCGGCGTTACGTCAGTGATGGACTCAGACTCGGAGAGTCCTTCCATCGAGCCTTCGCTGAGAGACGACAGACCGTCCGAGTCCGTTATCGAAGTCCGCGGACCTCGTCAAGCCCAGCTCGTCGTCGTCCATGCTTCTGTGCGGCGGAGACGGCGCATCCTTCATGTCTCGGTCCGTCGAAAGCGTTGAGTTGGTCGGAGCCGACGACGACGCGCCACACTGTTGGTGGAGAGTGCCGAAGAAACCCGAGTTCAGGGTCGGCGGGAGCCGATACGAGTCCATTGGCAGGCTGGGTATAGCTATCGGCTGCGCTGGGTACAGGTCCGCGCTGGCGAGGTGGCATGACTGACCTCGACCGCCGAGGTCGACCGGTGCTGACTTGAGATCCGTCCGGTCGCCGGGGTACGTCGGGGCGGAGTCGAAGAAGGCGACGTCGACCTCTCCTTGGAGGTCGAGGTCGTCGTGGTTGTCGCCTAAACCGACCTTCCAGGACATCGCTTCTTCTGGTGGCGCCTCGTCGACGGAGGTGGTTGTGGGCTCCGTTGTCGGGCATCCATCAACCGCGCGGGGCAACGATGGGGAAGGCTACGTTCACGGCGGGAACAGTCGTTTCAAACTCATCACGCCGCGATGCGTTTAACGGACGCGGTGGCACTAACTTCGCGTCTTCGCGACGGATGCGATAGATCGGTTGTAACTTCGGCTGGTACGCATCGAAAAATTGCTCGGATTGAATGAGCGTATGTTGGTGAAGCCCCTCACAGCGTCGGCGACGACTGGCAAATGGCCTGGCTCGACGGCCTGACTTGACTGGCTGGCTTGGTCGGTTTTTTTCCGGTACGTATTGCACATATTGCTCAACCGATGAGGGCGCCACGGGCCCACCGAAATCGTACACGGGCAGTCCCCTGGTGGAGTCGCCAACAAGCTTGTTTTGCGTTTGTTTTAAGGTGTCGTTTTACGACGTGTGATACGTTTTGCAGACTTGTGATTTTGAATCGCGTCGTTCTCAAACTGTGAGTGTTCTTAGCACTTCACAGAGCAATGTTCAACGGGCGAGGGACGCTACATATTCTGAGCCGAGGGCACAATAAGTCGTGGACGCAACCGCGCTTGTGCATACTCTGTCGTCTATGGTGTGCATGCGCGTTGCTATGGTAACCGGAAAACCAGCGACATGCGTGGCATGACGTCATAGAGATCGACGTGACGTCACTCAAGACGCGCCCCTTTTCCCAAACATGTCAAATAAAACTCCCTCTTCCCATGCAGCACACTTGCATTTGCCTTAAAAATAGTGAATCAATGAGCGCATTCAGTGAAGTTTAGTTGGCCTCTGAACCTAATGAATATATGTATTTCACAACCTCAGTACTACAATGGTGAAAAAAAAAAAAAAGGAGAGAAAGAGTTTAGAAATGCAAATACAATAGCATAGCTTGGTTCGATTCACTTGCACCGGTGTAGAAAAGTGTAGGGCGGTCTACTTCCCGTCGTATCTCAATTCATATACCGGAACTACACTGCCCTGCACTTTCTGCGCCGATGCAGGTAAATCAGGCGAAGCTTATATCTTACAGGTGGCAGAGATATGAACCAGAAATGCACTCCAAAAATGGTCGATAGATGGTGCATGAAAATGTGTAGGACATCGGAAATATATTTCATACTGGATGCCTACTTCCCTATTAACAGGCACGCATTAAGTAACAAAACAAACAAAATGAAAATGTGCTACTGATGTTCCACACAACCACATGTAATCAGTTGATCAGTAAAGCAATGTCCACTTGAGAAAGTAGATCATAAGGACATCTCCGATGTGCCATGCACAACGCTAGAAGTATATGCACCCTGAGGGCCACGATCTAACCCACTTTAAACGGACCGCAAAGAGCGGTTTACGTATCACACTGCGATTTACTGCGGAGGTGCGGCTAGGTTGTGGAAGTGGATCAGAGTCAAATCATCATCGGACGAACTTACCTCATTCAAAAATGGAAAAAGAAGAACCTGTTTCAGGCTATCTACGTCAGCATTTCGTGGAGATTGCAGACGGTGTGCGAAATACTGCCGACGATGCAAAAAGCGTTCGACTACGCTTCCTTCAGCGCGGCGGGAGTATCTCAAATGTATGATTTTCAATGCGAGATATCTTTTTAAAATAAACTAAACACTGAAAAGGTGTTTAAATCTCTCAGGACCCCTCATTTCTTCTACGGAAATGATCGGTCGAGCCGCCACATTGTCTCGTGCCTCACACTGCATCATCTGTCGACAGTGTATATAAGTAGCCAGCCCCCATATGGCGTCGTCCCCGAGATGGTGCCGTAGATTGTCCAAAACAGGTTGTTTTTTTTTTTTCAATTTTTGAACAAGGTAAGTTTATTCGTTGGCATTTTGACTCCATTCTTTCATTATCTAGCCGTGCCTCCGTAGTGAATTGCAGCGTGCTACGTTGAGAAACAGGTTTTTGGCGATTCGATCCCTTCGGCCCCCTTGCAGTGTATATAGAGAAGCCAACTTTACTAAAGAGTCATAATAAAGAGCTTGAGGCTTAAGACACAGATAGACTGAGGACGGTGCGTGACTGTAGCTTCTTTTCTCTGGCTATCAGCTGAGAGGACTGAAAACGTGGATCTACATACTTGGCATTAACTATTTTGTGCTACGTTGTCAAGGCAAGCGTAGTTTCTGCGGCATTTCAGCGTGCCTACTTCGCATGAGAGCGAGTGTGAATGCTGTGGCACTGAGGAAGCTGTGCTAGCCTCGACAACGTAGTGCAAGATAGTCGACGCCGAGTACGGGCATGTCCGATCCCACCTCGATCCACGAGACAAGTCGTTCCGAAAGAACACCGGCATTTTGAGCCACACGCCCGACACAGTCGTGCAAGGAGCTTGCAGAACTACTCGACAAAAGCAACGTCAAGTGCCACTTAGTTGCGCAGGTAGATGAAAAGAAAAGTGATGCCCAAATTTATTCTTGCCACAAAATAAAAGAAAAGAAGAAAACTGTACATTGTTGGGCAAAGCAAGTTAGAACCTTCTCCTTTTCAGGATGTCTGGCTTCCAGTTGACGGGGTGGGTCTCTTCCGTCTGCAAATACAAAAAGAAACTTGAAACTTGAAACAGCACGAAAACATTTAGCGTAACGCCGTTGCTAGGCAGTTCTTCGGTTCGATAATCTCTGTTTGAGTGGGACCGAGTGTGTCCTGCCCGCTTGTGACCACCTCACGACGAGAGGAGAGCTCGCTTCGCTGGTGCCACCTATCAGCGTAGCTGCGAAAAACTGTCAAACTGCGTACCTACGTATTTTCCCATATTTTATACACGTCGTTCTTTCACCGTCGGCTCGACGTAAATATCAGCATTATAGGTGGCCATTACTCGTAGATGGCGTGTAGACTTGACCTCAGAAATGCCGCAAGACCTTTGGGCTAGTTGTATGCAGGTGGGAAGTGTTCCATGACTACTTAATAGATGGCGCCAGCGTGCCCGAAAGCTCTCGTCGTAAGCAGTCTCAAACGGTTGCAACGCGGTTGGATGTACTCAAACGAAAATGTGCGAACCAGCTTTTAGTGGTGCAAAGCTAGGCGAAACACGCGGCTCGCAAGAATTTTGCGGCTACGAGCCCCCGTTCTCACGCCTTCAGCGCCAGATGCGTCATAAATGATAGTTTTATATCGTAGATTCATTTCTGTTCGAAAAGGAGCTGTTCATATATTGTAGTGTGTTCACGAATTTTGCACTAATATGTCTTCTTTTGGACGGAGTATTAGCTTGTATAAATCTCTGCTTCTCAGCACCTTTCTCACCTAAATCAATCGGAATGGCAATACCACTACTAGGCCACAAGTGCAAGCTCTTTGCTCACGGAGGCACGTCGGCGGCACAAACTCTCGCTCAGCAGGAGCTTAAGCTATGAGCTCAGGCTTCTACCTGTCAGACAATACCTTTAAAATACAAGTATTTCCTTTAATCGTCGGGAAACCAAAAACTGATGAATTAAAGATATATTTTTTCTATGCCTGTGCGGCAAAGCAAGGATGGTGTGCTTGGTCTCGTTCTATATAAAACTGCCAGTATGTTTGTGTTTTAAATCATTTATAACATCAAGTGTGGGCCACAACTACAGAAGTCTTACAGTCGCCGACCGATTTTTCGGACTTCGCAGGGACCAAAAAACGTCTGAATAATAGAGCAGTCTGAAAATCCAGAAGATTAAGAAACTTGCCTTTATTACGTCTTAGCGAGCTTAAAAATCCGTAAATAGTGCCTTGCTTCAGGTTACGCCTGCGCCCCTTGTTTCAGGTTATGCCTCCGTTTGCGTTCGGCAACTTTCGATTAGCATAAGAATTTCTGTTTTCTTTTCTAGCGTTATGGTCAAGTACTTTCTGCACTTCTTAGCGACACATCGCGGCGGCAAAAGAACAGACGGGGCCATGACGTCCAAGCCAGAGTAGTCCCAAAACACGATTCACCGAGACGAGATCGAGATGAGAGGTGCAAGTCTACGACTGCAATGGCGAATGAACAAAGCAAAATGGTAACAACAATGATGATAATAATGACTGCGCAGCTAGAGAAAAAAAAAAGCCGTACAGCATCACCTAGCTGTAGGACTTAGCAGTACTCAAGTAGCGCCACCAAACCAAGCCAATTCATGTGCAGCCAACATAAAATCCAAAATGGCCGCTTCTTAGTGGTGTTTACCGCTGATCGCTCGCGACGATTTTGTCCGAAAAATCGAACTTTCGAACGCCAAGCTGTCCGAAACATTGGTCGTGAATAAGCACTATTTCTATCGGGTTGGTCACGATTCCTCCTGTAGGTCCAAAATATTGAACGAGTCTGAATTATCGGCGTCCGAAAAATCGGTCGGCGACTGTATATGCAGATGAAAGCAACACAACGAGCTTACAAAAAGCAGAAAGAATAAGGTTCCTTCTCCAGAAAATCTCTGGGTTATCGCTGGGACAGACGGCTGCTTTGCAGCAGGATATACCCTCTGCTGTTTGTTTGTTTTCGTTTGTCCCAAAATAGCAAAATATTGCCCCTCCCTGTTGGCCCTCATTCTTTCGGGGGCGGACTATGTGGCCCCTACACACGAATGAGTTTGAGACGCCCGGTATGGTCGCTGACAGAATGAAAATGGCAGGGAGGTCCTTTGGTCGTCCCATCTCCAGCTAGAGCTCGCCAACTTCGACGACGCTATGGCGTCTCGTCAGCTTCGAGCGCCTACGCGCAACCAAAGCATGGTGGAAGGCAACGAGCGCATGCTGGAGGCAGAGCATTCGAAAGACGCGCCCTGCCTTTCTCGCCCTGTCGGTGACCACAGAGATGTGCACGGGGCAGCCAAACCCGTCCGCGAGCGACGTAGTGCACGAGAGACACTGACCGCCGTGTCGTCCTCCCTGAAGATCTTGACGGTTTTGTCGGCCTCGGCGGTGATGAGGCGACTGCCGCTCATGTCGAAGAGGCAGGCGAAGATTCCGGCCTCGCTGTCGATGGAACCCGGCTGGACAGGGGCCTGCAGCCGCTGGAAGTTGTACCCTGTGCGCCAGTCCCAGAAGAACAGGGTCCCGTTGTCGCCTGCGAGGGCACGACAATCGTTAAAGGGACCGCAAAATGTTTTTTTTTTTTTTTTTTATTTTGACGGAACTCTCTAATTTAGAAACTTTTCCGTCCATCCGTGCATTTCTCTACTAAATTAAGCGAGCTAATTGACATCGCATGACCCAACGTCGGGCGATGCCATGACGTGACACCGTGAAGGCGTGCCATGTGTCCACGTCACGTGATGTCTAATTGTGCAACGTCATTTTTCCCTCTACATTTAGTGGGGATATCAGGTCACGTGGTCCGACGTCTTGTGACATCAATTTCCGTTGGCACGCGAACCCACCTCCAGAGACAAGAACTCCGTCGTCGTTCATCCCGAGGCAGTTGACGATGGCGTTGTGGCCCGACAGGTTCTGGATGAACTTTCCGTCCGGGCACTTCCACTGCTTGATGTTGTCCGGGCCGCCCGAGGCAAAAGCATACCTTCGAACAAACATGAGTGGGAAAATGGTTACTATAGAGCCGAGAAAAGTCGGGTTGTGGCATTTGCTTTGTTGACAAGACCGACTATGCACTGCGGTGTCGAGTTGGCACAGTGCCGAATCAGCACAGTGCTGAAAGAGCACTGTAAAGGCTTGCTCAGACGTACGCCCTAGCACTATGCAGAGTGCAAGTCCGTCTACCCCTTGCACAGGGGTTGCAATGATGTCAGAACACAGAGGTCTTAGTGGCTTATTGAAAAAGTGAAAGCCGTTTACAACTCCCTGTAACGCCGAACTAGAGCGCAGCTCTTGAGGAGGAGGGGGAGGCACGGGGGGGGGGGGGTCACGTGACCTCGGAGAGGGGGGGGTCACGTGACCTCGAGGAGGAGGGGGATTTTCCCCGCTAAGTTTAGCGTGGAAAATTTTCCGCTGAATTTAGCGGGAAAAATTTCCCGCTAGATTTAGCGGGGAAAATTTTACGCTAGATTTAGCGGGGAAAATTTCCCGCTAGATTTAGCGGGGAAAATTTCCGCTAGATTTAGCGGGAAAATTTTCCGCTAGATTTAGCGGGAAAATTTCCCGCTAGATTTAGCGGGAAAATTTACCCATCCTGCACCGCGCGATTACGCCGACGGCGACGGCGACGCCGCTCAAGCCGGAAACGGGCGCCTAAGAGCTGCGCTCTAAAAATGAGTGGGTAGACCCCAAGGCATCTAGCACTGAGGTCTACCCACTATCCTTCCAATCGAAGCCAATCAGAGCTTGGCGTCGTTTTGACGTCACCGCAACTCCTGCGCAAGAAGCAGACGACTTACTCTCCGCATAGACACAGTGTTGGCAATAGCGCAGATGTAGCCTTGACTTTCCACCCTCTCAGCACTGTGTTGCATGTGTGAACCAGCCGCGATGATGTGAATTATTCAGAAAGAGAAGAAACCGTAGCCGACACAAGGGCATGCTCGGGACATGAGACGGAAGGCAGCTCGGTGAAAAGGAACAGCTCGACACCAGTGGTCCCAGCAGCCGAGGAATGCCCCGGACGGACGTCCAGAGGCCCCGGGGGGCACCGACCAAGCTGCTGCTTACCCACCACCTATGCCGGACCCTTTCTTCCGAGCATCTGCTCCAGAGCGGGAACCCCAATTCCAGAGCAAATTCCAGAGCGGGAACCCCAATGACTAAACCCAAATGTTTTATGTATATAACGTGACCTCTCTAATGCCAATTAATTACCCCATTTTATAAATTGGATTTTTGTTTCACCTAGTTTCTCCTTTCACTCGAGATTCTGGAATGGTGGTTGTACTAACCACCATTCCAGAATCTCGAGCCCCCTTTTCGTTTTTACCGTGAACAAAGGGACGCTAAAGTGGTTTTCGTGGTCGTGCACTTATGGTTGTAACTCAGCCTACGGTCTCTGAGCGTTCTAAAAATTGCCAAGGTTAGATTGATATACGCCCCATATTCCTGTTAACGATTGTTGAAGCCACTGGTTTCCCTCCCCGAGAAGGCGTAACCCACGGACGTGCCGGCCGGAGTTGTCTGGCTTCGAGCTGGCTTGTCCCGTATCATGTTGGAGAGAGTGCGCCACCTTGCTGGCCTACTCTCTCGCACCCCTCCGCGCGTCTCCCATTTTCGGGCGGACCAGGGAGATCGCGCAGGAGAGAGTCGGGCTGCCCTCCGAGAGGACGGCCGTGTGGTCGAGGAGTCCTGGATTGGACTTTGGGCAACGGGTCCAGTCGCAATGCGAGCTCGTCCGACCGGCGATGACTCCACGCTAGTGATCCCCCTGGCTCTGACAGTCGGCGTCCCCACTACCTGTGGACGTCCGTCTGTCGAGAGCCCTGGCCCTGAACTCCTGCGACGACGGGTAGCGGCGTGAACTCGTCCGACCGGCGATGACTCCGCTCGCAATTACCCCTTTGGCTCTCAGGTCGGCGGGCGCTGCGGGCACACTGTGTCCACGGCTCGCTTGACCGCCGTGTCTTGTTGGGGACCCCTGGTACTCAATAAACGCTGTTGGATACCGGGATCATCGTTGTTGGCATGGCGTTGGCCGAACTTGGCGCGGCGACCGCCCTCGCTGGTAGCCGTCGGCCGTGCGGTGTAACGGGCATCGGATTTCCCCTTTGAGCACCGGTCCCCAGACGTAGAGGTGCGTAATTGTCCCTCTTTTATTCCCACACCCTTTGACTGCCATGCCCGAGCGTACTCGGGCACGTTCGGGTTGGGTTCCAGTTTCCTGTTTGCTTTATGTCTCTCCCAACTGAGATTTTTTATTTTTTTTTAATTTTATAAATGTGTAGCAGCATGTATGAGCAAGCGATGAAAGCAATGTTTTATCTTGTGATGTCACTTTATGAATGTCACATAATTTTGTTTCGTTTAGGCAACTTCTGTTTTGGTATGCTTTTTCGTTCCTACAGGATGGAAACCCTATGTCGTTGAACCTCCCACTTTATGGCAAACACCCAGATTTAGAAACAAGTAATGAAATTGGAAGTAAAACAAGGAAGTAACAGTTATGAATAAACAAAGACCGATAAGGCCGCTCAAAAGCATGACCTTAGGGTGCAAGGTGGAGGTGCCACTGGATTAGTACTGCCAGTAAAGACGCCCGCACTGATCAGCGAACCAGCCCTGGCATAGCCTAACCGCCAGTAAAAACACCCACACTGATCAGCAAACCAGCCCTGCCATAGCCTAACCGCCAGTAAAAACACCCACACTGATCAGCACACCCGCCCTGGCGTAACCTAACCGCCAGTAAAAAATACCCACACTGAACAGCCAAACCGGCCCTGGCATGGTCTGCACCGTGCAGAGAGGAGAAAGGGCTCACAGCTTGGGGTGTACGAGGAGGGCGCGCACGCTCTTCTTGTGGTGCGTGAGGGTGACGCGGGACTTGCCGGCCACCAGGTCCCAGAGGCGGATGGTGCAGTCGTGGCTGCCTGTGAGAACCTGCGGCTCGGCCGCCTGGGACTGCACACTCGCCACCGTGTTGTTGTGCCCCACCAGGGAGTGGATGCTGGCCTTGGTGCGCATGTCCCACACCTGCCAGCAGCAGAGGGACTCGGTGAGGGAGAGCCAACCACCAATTCGCCACACGGTGCCCTACTGGGCGCGACACCCTGTACTTGGAGTTCCGTGTTTCTAGAGTTTATTTATGTGAAACTAGCAAAGTTTCTTTCAATTTATTTTTCATAGAAAATTCGGGGTTTATCAAACTTTATTTTGTTACATTCCCAATTCTACTACACTGAAAATCTAGTTTTGCTTTGTTCCCTAATACTTTTCTTTTTTAATAAAATATTAGTAGTATTGTATTATCCTGAGAGATGCCTCACCAACCCAAGAAATAACCCAATCTTATTTTTGTAATGATTTGCTATTTTTTCAATAACACCCAAAGATAGCCAACTTCTAGTAATTGCAGGTCCCTGGCCAATGGTTACCTCAGCATAAATTATGCTACTTAGCCACAGCGAAAAGATAAGCGAACATTTCCGACAAGGAAAGGCAGTCGTCCTTCGTTCTTTTGCTGCAATCAAGTTTCGCAGGTCACAAAATCTGAAACTAACATTCCCTCAACTTTTTTTTACCGCACATTGAAAGTTAGCTTACTCCTTAATCTCACTTCATATACTTTTAACTTTAGGTGGGCTCTCTCTAGGGATATTACGTTATTATCTGGTCACAAACACATCCTACATTCATAAGAACACATCTGTAACGGATTATATTTCTTCAGATGAATTTGGCGTTGGCTCAATGGTGATGCTAATAACTGTGCCACGACAAAACCTGCAAATAAGTGTTTACTTCAGTACACGTCGATATCTTAAAATCATTCAACTCCTGGATGTACCGCCAAGTCGCTGGAAAGCATAGAAGCTTCAACTTGTCCCCCACCCCCTTGAAATTTATTCGTTCATAGCTTTCACTGTTAGAAAAATAGTCATCATTCCTAAGATGCACAGCGGCTTATGTCATGACCCAAGAGTAGTGACACATTCTCCGAGACGAACCTTGACGACATGAACGGCAAATCCCCTTTGTTATCGGGTTTTTGAAAGAAACTAGAGTGGCCTCCTCTCGGGACCACAGACCTGCATCTGACAAACTTACCTGTGAAATTTCTTTTATGTGTTTGCTATCATATCCTTGGAATTCCGAGTTTTTTGGATAAATCGAATTCAACAAAATTTCAGCTGGCAAGTGTGTTTTTTTCATTCTTTCAGAAATCACGATAACACGAAACCTTACCTGTACTAGACGCTGTGCCTTACTGGACGCGAGACGCTATTGGACGCGACGCACCACTGGGCGCGATGCCCTACTGGCGTTGCATCCAGCAAGGTCTAACTATAGGATAATCATATACACCGGCAGCAAGATGGTGGCGCCCGTAAGCCGTACTTGCAAATGTCTATAGTATAAGATAATATAGATGGCATTTCTATGGTTCGCTCTATAATGTCAGAGAGTCCACTGACCCTTCCAGTGGCATCCCTGCCTCCGGTGACCAGAACGTCGATGGTTGGGTGCAGTGAAAGTGCGTACACACCACTCAGGTGTCCGTGGTAGTGCCGGATAACCTGGGAGCGTAAACAGGGTTGCACAGAAAGTCGGAACATTTAAACACTTGATATGGCACACGCACAGTTTTTTCAATGTTGGAGGTGAACAAGTACTTTACATAGAACACTTAGTGAAAAAGACAAGAAATCACTATGTAACAATGGTTGCAAAGGTCAATCATCGCACGGTCGACACGGTAAAACCCCGAACTGGATAAATGTATGGAAATGTATCAGTACTTAATATACATTTCGTCCTGTCACAAAAAAATATATATATATATATATTGTTCTGATATCTTTTTTTAAGCACTTTGGCAGGTATGAATTACTTTCTGTAAGCCACGGCAGAAACACCTGACACTAAGTAGGCTCGCGATAATTCAAACTCGGACATTTCGTACTTCCAGTTAATTCAAACAGATATGGAAATTTTGGTTGTCCCGCTGTGCTTTTAATGTATTCATAAGCCGCTTAATTCGAACGGCGTTTTCGCTTAATTCATACTTTTTGTTCTCACGGCCGCCGTTGAGTGCGCTCGCCGAGCACCGGTGCACCGCAGAGAAGCAATACCCGCGGAGCTTGCGTTCGCGAGTGTTGCTTCTCCGCAGTGCACCGGTGCTCGGAAAGAAGCGCACTCAACGGGGCTCAAGCGGGCACACATTAGCGGAAAACGGGGTTCACATTATGTGCTTCAAGACTAGCAATAATGACCAAGACGCCATCGAGGATGAGGTACAGCTCATTGGCGTCATGCTTTCTGGCCTTGAAGCACATAATGTGAACGCCGAGCTGGCGGAATATGCTAGTCTTGGCGACGATGTGTGTGTTTGTCGTGATGACTCATTAGAGGACATAGTACAGGAAGTAATGCCAGCACAGTGCAGCAGTGAGAGTGAAGGTTACGATGAAGAAAGGGATGACCCACTACCAACTTTCACAGCCCCAGTGGCCTTTGAGCACATCGCTCAGCTCCGAAAGTTTGTCTGCAAAGGAAGAGTCCCGTAAAGAGCTACTTGCATTGGCTAATATTGAAAATTTTGTTTTGAGATCTCATGTGCTGACAAACAGTCCACAATCGACAACTTTTTTGCCGGATGAATAATCTTAACGTCACAGTTCTTTCACCAATGTGTTATGCCCGTACTTGCTTATAATTAGGCCTATGTAGACGAAATTGGAAAAAATCTGCTTTGTATGTGTAGCTATCCATGTAACAAATCATAACGTTGTCTAGTATCATATTTAGGTGAATTTTTGATAATTCAAACTAAAATCTGTGACTTCCTGGAGTTTGAATTAATGAGAGTCTACTGTACTAACGAGATTTTAATCATTTTTGGCAAAGGGCCCTTACAATCAGTTCTTACAAGGCATGTTTTCAATCACGCTGCGAGACTTGCGATCGACGAGTTGTGCCACTTTGCTGCGGTGCTGCACTTTCATAAAAAGTTCCACATGTTCTCAAAGGCAACTACGACCGTCTACACGAGATTTTAAAGAACTTCTTCGGCAGATGACGGCAAACATGCAGAGAGCGTGTCATCCAGCACGCTGTTGCCCAGCGTCTGAAACGCTCCATCTGGCTCACTTCCGGTGGACCCAAGATGGCAGATATGGAACTTCCAGTGGCAGCACTCGTGCTTCAGCGACCAAGCAGGGAAGCACGATCCAGCACATCATCATAGAGATCAGTCGTGTAACCCACTTCCCCACTTTAATGCCTCTGCATTTGAAGATAACCAAATAGGCAAATAAACGAATAGATGAAGAGCTGCACAAAATTAAAGGGCAAAGAGAAGCATTTATATGGTCACCTCTTCAGGATGCATGGTTGTGCCAATAATCTCTCATGTATTTTCACAGCCTTGGTTTTCTTCATGACCGATTCACCTGTCTCTTTCTTTTCAATTTTACTTCTGGTAATTTCAACCTCGGTAACCTGCAAGCATACCAAAAGTAGTTTAAGACACGCGACGTCTAATCAGCACCCCGCCTTTCGTCCGTTTAGGTTACGCAAAAGTGTGGCTAACCAAAGCCGCAAGGCTTGGCACAATGCCTAAGCAAAACGAGCTCGTAAAGCCAGCCAAAACCATGCACAAAATGGGCAGCGAAGGCCGAGAAAAACGTCCGTTGGAAGGAATGCTCGGCTCTTCCGAGGCCCCAAAGAGAAACAAAACCTACAACAATGGCACCGCTACGAGACTTTGCCAATTTTTTTTCCCTCAAGCACTCAAAATGTACTACATCGAGTGCACTTCAATTCAATGTTCCCATTTCTATTATTGCTGACAAGATGAGAATGGCAGGGAAGAGTTTCAGTTGTCCCACTTCCAGCGCGCAATCCCTACCTTCGACGATGCTTCGGAATCTAGCGATTTTCGTGCTACGTCGGAATCGTATGGGCGCATGCTGCCAGAGACGATAGCACTGCAAGCCGGGGAAGTACAAGAGCTACCGTGCATGAGAACTCAAGGACAGGTAGCTTTGTTCTGTACCTTGTTGTACTCCAGGTCCCAGCACTTGACCTGCTTGTCCTCTCCGCACGAGAAGAGGTACGGCTGGCGCGGACTGACGGCCAGGCCCCTGACTCCGCTGATGTGTCCGGTCAGCGACAACTTCAACTTGCCGCTCGCAAGGTCCCAGATCTGTGGACGGCCGAACATCCAAAACGGAGGAGTCTGTGTGGCGCAGAACTAAACAATGCGTAGTGCAGCCGGTTCACGAACAGACATTGTTTCAGATCCAAACAAGACCTCAAGTCTTCTTTACCACGTTCGTATCTTTCCAATACTACATACAGAACTCCTCTGATTCACTGCTACCTCACCAGTAACTACATCACAGGAGAGCCTTACATTCCTGTTCCAGTGCTACAAGCTTACTGCAATTCGCGGTAAAAGAATGTTGTAACGAGCCCATAAGGCTTCTACAGGTATCTGGGATTCCAGTACAATAGTAGAGTAATAGTAGCAAGAAGACACAAAAGGTTCTGTTCATTAAGCCATCAGTATTTTTAACAAATATAATAGAAATGGTAATGTAATAAAGAGCTTGTTCTCTTTTGATACATTCACTGTACTACGGGAAGCACAGGAATCAAAGAAAGAATAAAAGCACTTAGGGACAAGGACAGACGGCACAGGTCTTCCCAAACTGTGCTGTCTGTTCTTGTCCTTAAGTGATTTTATTCTTTCCAATTCTTGTATTTTCACCAACCCACTCTTCATTGCTATGTTACGGGAAGTGTTCTACTCTATTTCACTTAAACTGAAAAGGGGGACTCCGAAAAGCAACAGAGGGTTGCAACAGAGCTTGAACAGAGACGCACTCGTCTTGGAACCAAGTTTTAAAATGTGGAATGCACCAATGTCCCGTGGCATGGGAGGTTGTTCTACTTTAGACAAGACTTTAAACGGTAGATACCTTGATGATACGGTCGTTCGATCCGGTGCAGAACCACTGGTTCCCAGGCTCCACTGCCAGGCACCGCACCCAGCCCGTGTGGCCACTGATGACCTGAACGTTCGGCACTGCTTACTTCGTGCCCATGTCGACAGGCAGCAAAAGAGTTTCGCAATGACTGGGAAGCTTGTGAACAAGGGCGCTTCTGGCGGTAGAGACTACCGTAGAATACCGTGCATCCGCCCATACCACATTAAGTGCCCATACCCAAATTTGTAAGATCTGAGAAAATATGCACAGTACATTTATATGTAGAATTGATGACCGGATTATCCCCCATTTTTTCATGGTTATCTCAAAATATTGAGTGGGCGCTTGCCCGGTATTTTATGGTATAAGAAAGTGCACACCGCCCTAGCGCGGCACTTCAGCAGTCTAAGCTTTAGTTACGACACAGAAGGGCAAGGACTTTCTGCACCTAGAGGGAGAGTCTGGCATTGCCAAGTGCACACCTGTCACATGAATGCTTGATGGTCACAGCGCATACTTTACAACTATGAGCTATAAATACGTATTCCGTGTTTTCTGAGTTCATTTCTCGTGAAATTCGGAGGGTGTTTTTCGGTGTGCATTTTTCACTGAAAATTCTGTGTCTATCGAAGTTTATTTTTTGTTACATTCACATTTCTCTGAAATTCTAAATTTATTTTACTCTGTTCCCAATTTTTTAATAATGCAAAAACAACATAAATAAAGTTTGGGTGCAGTGAACCGTTGTATTCAGGGAACCTTAACAGGGCAAAAGAACCCCTTTGTCAGTGACGTTGTCACTGACAAAAGTCAGTGAGTCTAGATTTCGGTGTCAGTGAGTACAGATTTCAAAAGAAACTGAAGTGGCATCTCCTCAGAACCGTTGACCCTGTGTTCTTGTGAAGTTTATTTGTAAAACACTGCCTTTCTTGCTTTTTGTTTTGTGGTTGGGACCTCGAAATTCAGAGTTTCTCGGATAAACTCGAATTGACAGAAATCTTACCGGTGAGTGTTTTTCTGATTTTTTTGGATTTATCCGAAAACACGGAACCCTAGCTTATAAATGGCAGCCTATCGCTAAAGCGTAGCAAGGTCAAGAACGAGAAAGAGGCACTTCTCAATTTGTTCTTCAACATTCGTAGCGAAAAAGCCAAATCTAAGAAATCTTTATTCGGCCTGCCTCCCTAATGTTAACTCATGCCCAATGTGGATTGCTTTGTCATTGGGAGAGGGACATGTTCCCTCTCCTAATTATGAAGACAAAAAGAAGGGAAAGATTTCCAGCCTTGCTGGGAAAAGGATGCCACTATCCCACTTCATGTCAGTTTATCTTTACACCGTAGACACGCTTTTCAGCTCAGTGAGCACAATGAAAAAGAACATGAGAAACTACTAAGTGCATTCAGGCAATAAGTTGAGCAAACTTATTCCAACATCATAGTCGTCCAAATTTCAAGTTTGTTTGCTCATACAGAAGTAACAAGTGAGTCACGCGCCTTTAACGAAATGTTCGAAACATCTTCGAGAGCACTGGTCACCCTCTTGCAAAGAAAAAAAAACAGGATGGCCCAAGCATAAGTTGTGCCGTCTTATTAAGGCTCCCAACCTCTCTGCAAACTTAATTTACTTTCTCTCTCTCTCTCTCTCTCCCACTAACTAACAAAGGTAAAACACAGACAACCGCCACAACGATGGTCTGCCAAGTCGTCACGCTTACCCTGTAGAGCTTCCAGGGCGGATGCCACTGCGGCTTTGGAATGGTCACCGGCTTGCGCGGCGCCACCGCCAGCTGCTGCTGCCCTGCCAGGACCATCATCTGCACCCCAAACATTGCACCAAAGCCACTGTAACAAGTTCCGTCGCAACGTCGCGGCAAGTCACGACCCAGCTCGAATCTGATCGCACCTCCGGAGACAAGCTAGGGTGCAGTGGTTCAAAGAAACAAATTCGTACGGTGCGTTAATTTGGCCCTCTCGTAGACTGCGCAATAACGAACCTGCGACGGTGGAGGGGGTGGCTTGACGATGGTGTAGTCGTCGACCCCAGGGGGCGGCGCGTCGTCGTCGTACACGGGCATCATCTCCATGCCTGAATACTGGAGTTCTGGGAGCTTGGCCTCCTTGCCTGGGCAGAGACATGGAGGAAGCCATGTTGGTATGTGCAGAGCCGTATATTGGGAGAGTTTGGCCAGCTTATGATCTTGCAGCCATGACGCCCCCTCCCAAGAGAGCCAATCAGCCCGCAGCGCAGAGTGAGAGGAGCGAGCGCATGCACGTGAGCTCCCGGCTGCTCTCACCTAAGCGGGGAGGGCCACCAATTTCGTTTATTCGCCCAGTGGAATACCTACCGTAAAATACCTGTCAAGCGCCCACTCCAACTTTGGAGATAATCGCAAAAAAATGGGGGATGGGCACTTGTCCGGTCATCAATTTTACATATAAATGTAGTGTGCATATTTTCTCATATCTTACAAATTAGGTAATGGGCGCTTAATGTGGAATGGGCAGATGCGCAGTATTCTACGGTATGTGGGATTGACATCCCAATTTTGCTTCTTTCCTTTTATTTCGATGGCTCTAGCAAGAAAATGATATAGCGTTATTCCACGGTAGGTTAAAAAGCTAATGAATAAAATTTTCTCGACGTTTGACCGCAAAGTTTTATTTAGGCGAAAAAGAAGTCAGTTTGGACCAGACGACACGTAGCCTCAACAGTGCTCTGTGCCGAAAGCGTGTTGCGCCAAAAGGGCGGTCATTTCCTCTTTGCTCCCTCCTTCCTCTCTCGCTCCGTCAGGCCCCCCCCCCCCCCCTCCCAGCTTTTTAACTTTTCTCCTCTCCAGTGCCTTCGTCGCTACGCCTAGCCAGACCTCCCAATATACTGCTCTGGGTATGTGCACACTTCCTTGCGGCTACATTTTTCTGTGGGAAAGTTTTGTCTCTCTACTTGGCGATGTCCCATTATGTTAAGGCTTGGCGGCAGCTGCCAACTCTGATTCAATGCAATCATGTGGCCCTAGTGATATTGCTCTAGGGCACAAGTTCTCAAAACAGGTTACCAGGGAATTCTGCAAGAGGTGTCGCCTCACGAACAGCCGTAACATTGCAGACGGAGCGTGCGTCCTTTTCTCATCAAATTTAGAGGGGAAGTTAACCACACGACGTCACGTCATGGTGTTACACGACACCTGTGAACATATTTGATAGTTACAGGAGCTTTTCACATTTCTGTTACACACTTACTTTTGACCATGTCTTCGTGGTACGCCGGTCGTTCCACGTTGGGTCTGTAGTTCTGCGGGTTCGACTTCACCAGGTGCATCACGAGCCCGTACTCGTCCTTTGTCTTGATGGCAACCTTGAGCTTTTCACTGAAAGCAACAGGCGAAGTGGGTGTCAACAGGAAAGCTTCACACTACCACAGCTGCCCGGCGCTTCTACCGAGCCAAGCAACATCTCAAGGCTTCTCTGGAACACTTTCGATCTGCTGTTTATGCATCATTCATTCACGATGGCCTTGAAATACTGTTTGTCTGTTATAAGCGATCATTCCTCGTAGACAGTGTGCATATTTGACCTCGCAAATAGTGCAAAAACCTTAGATCTAGTTAGATGCCAGTGTGCCTGTCCTCGTAAGCGATTACTAGAGCGCCTGTAGTACTGTAGATCTAGACCTCTGGCGTTACAAGCGGTCACTGTACTTGGTTAGCCGCTAAACGTGTGACAGACTTTGGATGCGCATACTTTAACACCGAAGTGCAATTTTCCCGTGTAAACTAACTTAGCACACAGATAAAAAATTCTTTTTTTTTTGTTTTGGTACGCGACGATGTCAAAGGAACTTTACCTTGTCTCATCTTGGGGTGGCGGGTTTGCTTGGTCCGACAAGAACATATCGTGCGTCCGTTTCAGAGATCGGAACACGAGCGTGTGAACCGAGTGCTTTTGAACGTCCTGCGGGAAAACAGAGTATCTGTATTATTTTATTTTATTTATCTAGATACTTTGTTTTAGCAACGACCGGACGCGCTGAAACGCCAAAACGGCGAGCCGGCCGAAACAGCGGCGAAGAATCTCGCAAACGAAAATAGCAACGAACCATTAGTTGAAGGGTTAATCACAGTAATAATACGTACTTCCATGTTGAGTATAAGCTGTTCCACGGGTAAACGAGAAGGGGCTGTCGGTGCAGGGTTGACAGAGTCACAAAATCGCTGTCGTAGCTTCGACGATGCGCGAGAAAAATACTCAAAGCGCCGCCATGTTGTTAGATGAGCACAGGGTAACCAGACGACTACGTCACTATAAACGATGGTCGCTAGAGATGGCAAAACGACAATGACAGTAGCGAAACTGTTTTTTAAATAGTGGTTGAATTAGTCTGCTCTAAAAATTTACTTTAAATGCTATAAAATTAGCATACGTAAATTATCAGTCAATTTTGTTACCAGTTTTAGTTTTTTTTTATTATTTAACGTTTTGGCTGGATTTTTTGGGTTGAACCGTTTAAAACTAATCCAATCCATTCTGAGCCGCCGGAGTTTGACTGGAGGTGCTGGCCTGAGTGCCTGAGGCCTGAGGGGTTTCCAATCCGGAGAAACCTTTGAAAACTCCGAAAAAATAATCTCAGCCTCAATGGAAAGACCGCATTTTCCATCTTTGCAGCCTAAAATGGCCGATCAACAGTGGTTTCACATCGACAAGCCTTGCGACGAGGAATCGGAGCTCACTCAGCTTGAAAAGGAACACCAAAACGCCGTGAGTATGTTGAACATAATTACAGTTGCGCACAACTCGCCCAACTGTCTACTCTACTCCGTGAGTATGATAGTGAGAGAGTACTTTATCGCACTTAAAGGTTTGTGGTGCCGTTCGGCATGCAGGAGAGGAGGGAAAGGCATTGAGCCATACACATATTGTGCCCCTTCATGATTCTTTGGTCACAAATCACAACATCAACTGAGCTTCGCTCTAACCGTTGCCTCGTACCATTGTAATATCTGACTAACATTAATAGCCAGACAGTGAATATAGTCCCCCCCCTCCTCCCCTCTTTCCGTAATAAAAGTTTATTTTTATTATTTTTCGTTGGTGTCATTTTGGCGGTGTTGAAACAGAGAGCAGAGTATTGTCGTTCTCTAAAACAGTGATTAATGAAACACTGCCTGAAATTTGTGTTTTTGGAGCTTTAGTGTCATGCTGCGAAAATGATTCCCCTAGGTGCTAACCATTCTAGCAGAGACAGCACTAACATGGGTTCGCTTCTGAGCTGACAGTACTGTGGGAACTACGCACTTGCCGGACCAATCGCCCACCTGTCTTTCGTTAGCTGACACCCTCTCTGCGCGTGGATGTCGGTGGAAGCATGATCACGTGGCAAGAGATAGGCGCATCACTGGCCCAAGGAGCGTGTAGCTTCCACTGCACTGCCAGTCTAGGGGTGAACGGAGTATAGGAAGACGCTCACGCCAACCCGGGTCGAAAACTCGACAGTCCGGCGTTTAGATTGCCAGCTACTTCCAGGTTTCAAAATGGACCAAACATATATTTGGATTAGCACCAAACTGTAGTTAACCGCGTAAAACTTCAGCTTGCTCTCTGTTGCAAGTGGCTGCCTTTTGAATGTCAACCTTTGGCAGTGTCAAGGTTTAGACGGGGTATCTGCGGAAGGCTCCGAGCCAGCGAGATTGAAAAACCGTGTGGGGGATGCAGTCTGACAAATTCATTTTCTCGATCGCAGCTGACGAGCATCTCGCAAAAGCACAGTGACCTGATCCCGATCGGCAAAACAGCAGCGGAAGTAAGGGGTTCCTTTTTCTCACTTGCTTTGTTTGGTGTTGTTCGGGTAGATGTACCGCTGCTTTTCTGCCTTTGCTACAACTGCCTGCTTCTCCGTGACAGCTCAGGCTCGTAAGGATTGAATGGCCTCTTTCTCCGAGGTGACACCGCTAGTCACGCTTTGTTGTAGGAGGCGTTTGGTCGTCGTAAGCACTTTTCTTTGTGTTTGCATTTCATTTTGTGCATACTCTATTGGAGAACCAAAACTATTGGATTGGGTTGAATTTTGTTCCCAGTCGTCAGGGCATAGTCGCCAGATTGGTTTACGACGTTGACATTGTCTGGTGCTTCTTAATCCGTGCTATGTGGAGGTTACCGTATTTTCCGTTGTACGAATAGTTTCTTTGTTTACATTTTCATCGGTATGTTTTGTACAACGGTGCAACCTATAGGCATTTGTTTCTTCTCTCAGTTTGAACCATAAATACCCAAATTTGCAGTGGTAGTTATATTCCTCTTTTGACTTGTTGGCGAGAATATTGAAACTGGCTCCCAGTTGCGCATCGCAATCACAGTACAGGTGTGCGGGTTAATCAATGCAGTTTTGCCACTAGCTGCACAAGTATAGAGGTGTGATTTTTAACAAGTCGCGGCTTATATACCACCTTCTTTGTCAAAACGGCTGTTTATAGCAGGGTGCGGCTTACACAACGGTAGGACCTAAGACCTGAAATTCTGGTCAATTCTGCCTCTTCATTTTTAAGGTTTGCTGCGTAGTTTGTGTGGGAGCGTGTGTGCCGCTTCAAGCAAGTTACTTGGATTGAGCCTGAAGTTTGGATGGCTAGATCGCGGGAACTCTTAACAGCTGGATCGGGGGAAATGTGGGACGCAAAGGATTAAAGCTGGCTTCTGAAAAGTTACAGGACGAGGACGAAGAGGATGACGACGATGACGACAATGATGATGACGAAAGCGATAGCAACGAAGATGAAGATGACGAGTTGGATGCGGACGACATGAACTATGACCAAGACTCGCCTGTGAGTGGAGCGACGAGATCTTTGATTGAAGTTAGGCTCTGTTGCTCGGCTCAGAAACTTTGCACAATGCTCAAAAACTGTGCATGCCAATTAAAAAAAAAAAATTAAATTTTTGCTATTTGCATGGATTGAGCTGATTGGTGGTGTGATGTGTTGCCTGGTATGCTAAAGAGTCATTAATTGATACTTCCAAAAGAAAAGAAAAATTTTTTTTAACCGATGAGTTTTTTTGTTGACGGCTACTGATCGACGGAAAGAATTTCTTCTCTGAACTATCTTTTTCGACAGTTCTAACTGGCAAAATTGTAGTATGGTAAAGGCATTACCTAAAGATGCCTTCTTATTGAGCTACAGATTAATTATTTTTGATTTTGATTTTGTGCTTGGGGAGCTTCTGAGCGCTTATTGTATTCTCACTAACTTCACACAGATAATAATAGCCCTAATGGGCACTCTGATTCGAATAGGACGTAAACTTGGAAATAAGAGTTTATTTGAAGTGCACTGGGTCAGGTTAAAGCCCCTGGATAAATCTCCCACTTCAAGCACCTTGCAAGTATCAACAACCATTGTTGTGTGAACGCGCACGACACCTGTTACGAGCAAATGCTCCCCTGCCATTCGATTTTAGAGGATGGCGATTTCAATGCTCCACTGCCATTTGCTTCTGAGTGCCGCACGTGGCACAGACCTCATTTACTAGCACATTTGACGCTACTTGTAAAAAAGAAACTAAAATAAAAAAAAAACATTCTGGGGGTCAGGTCATCCGTGAATGCATCTAAAAATTGCAATGTAAAAATATTGTCGTCTGATGAACCTAAGCTGGCAGCAACGATTGGTTCCTGACACCGTACTTTGTTGCTAGCTAGCCCGCTTACAAGTCGTTTGTTTTTAGGCCATAACCTAACGTTCATGCTGCACTTCTTTTTTTTCAGATGTTCCATTGATATGGGGCTCCAATTTGATAAATTATATGTAAATATATGTAATAAAGATAGCTCCTAGTTGACACCACTTTCTTGTCTTTATTTTGGTGTGTTTGGATTTGGTGGGAGTTTTCGGAAACAAAAGCGAACATGAAAGTGGATGTGTTGTACATCTCAAACTCAAAACAAAAGTTTTTTTTTTTTTTTTTGGGGGGGTTGGTAGGTCCATCTAGTTTGTTGCTTTCTTTATTTTGTGGATAAGTATTTCCTTGAAGATTCAAACAAAAAGAAAATGGGCAGCATTATAAGCATATGCATCCGCCTCGGTGGCTTTGAGGCCAAGCGTTGCAACCTACGGATCCCCAGGTGGTGGGTTGGAATCCCGGCCGAGGTGCCCACATTCTGATGGAGGCTTATTGTGGAGAAGGAAGGCGAGCCTTCGGTTACACATCAAAAGATCCCCAGGTGGTCGAGATTAATGCCGAGTCCTCGATCGGGGCGTACCACTTGCCCCTGCGCTAGCACTATTAAAGTGGGCTAACGCACACCAGCACGGAGCACACGAAGCAAAAGCCCACGCTGCAGAATCCAGGTATCCTGGGTTCAATCCCCACCCCATCCCGTTTCGATCTGGATGAGCATCGTACCGCATGCGGTCGTGTATCACTACTGCGCATTGCACGTTAAAGACCCCAGGCTAGCGACTGTACTGCACTGGCTAAATTTCTCATCTACAGCTGGGAGACAAGTTGCTCGTTGAGGCGGACTAAGTTCTAGGCTGTACACACACCCCAAATTTTTTTTGTTCGGTTATTTTTTTATGTAATTCCTATAGACCCGGGTGGCCAAGCTGCGGCTCTTCGCGTGTTAAATTGTGGTCCGCGGCTACCCCCCCCCCCCCCCCCCCTTTTCCCCCGCGTCCCTCCCGGTCACACGAGCATTTCCCAAAAAGAGAAATGGAACCCGTTTTTAATCGAAAGACAGGTTGCGGTTTGGCAGTCTTGTACTACTGCTACCTTACATATACAGTTGGACTACTTTTTGACCCGGATAGATTGAAAGTAGTTCGAGTTTCGTTTATTGCTCTAGACAAAAGTTCGCCCAGGGCAGCCTCTAGCGCTCAAACTCTAATAACAAGTTAAAAAAAACGCACATGTTAAGTGTAAAAATTATCGTTTACTGTTTGACACCAGTAGAAGATGCGCAATCTGGTTAGAGGAGGTTCTTTGGGGCTTTGGTGGTCCGCCGTTTCGCTCGAGAACTATTTGGTACGCCACTGACGCGAGCCGAGTTTCAAAGTGGCCGTGAGCTTGCAAACGACACGACAACCAAGCCCCCGCGCGCGCGCTTCCGAGTGATTTGGGACGTGCACGGCGACGCGTGCGCGCTGAACCGCGCCTCGTGTCCTCCTGCACGTCCAACCGTCGCGTCCGTTCCCCGCAAGAGCGATGGGAAAGTGGACATACATTTCCCTCCGACATCGTAACGAAGCGAAAGACTGCTGCGTGCACCAAGGCAATAAATGGCAGTTTAATACCATGCTATTCGAGTCGATCATCGAACGCTGACACATCTTGGAAGTTACGCAACATGTCCCGCGGGCGGCCTTCCTTGAGTGCGCTTTCCACCGCGCACGGGTGCGCTGCGGAGAAGCACACCCACTCGCGTCGGCGTGCACTAGTGCACGACTTTTGTTTGCTTTCCTACTTTCTCTGCCGGACAAAAGTGTGGACGGATGGATAGATGGATGGTAGATTGCGCCGCTAAGCCTAAAAACTTTCCTCCGCATCCGTTTTGCTACAGTGGTTTTGGTTTGGAACGATTTCTTTCCAAGGGGAGAGCGATCGTCCACTTGCGTCCTTGGAAGACACTCACGACGTAGGCGCCAGGGCGCAGGCCTTCCCTCCTCCTCTGCTGGCTGTCAATCAAGGCTTCCGCGGATGTTGTTTTTCCCGAAAACCTCACGAAAACAAGAAAGGAGGAAGCGATGTGCGAGGAGGCTTTTTCCCGCATGTCTGACGACTCAATGACGTCATAAAGAAAGTCGTGCTGTTTCGCGTTCGGCGGCGTGGTGGATGTCCTCGCTGGTATCCTAGAATGCGCCGAAGCGGATACGATTTCTGAGAATCCTATACGATTTTCTTGCCAGAAAGTACTTTCGAGCACCGCGCGCTCGCCACGCGCACGCGTCGGGTATTTTGTGATAAAAAGGAAAAGGAAAGCTGATATTTTTGATATGATCTAACGCAACCTTTTAGCAAAATGGCCGAAATATAGAGCCACGCATTGTTTGATGGGATTTGGAATAGACTGCCATGTCGTCAAGGCTGGTGGGTATCACTAAACGGAAACTTTGTTTTTCTTCTGTAATGTTGGTGTTTTTTTGTTTTTTTAATTTGAATAGCTATTTTGAAATTAGCTTGATAAAATGTAAGTTTACTCGAATATAGGTCTAATTTTTATATTAAATCAATCGTTAAGTTCCCGCCTCCCCCTCCCCAAACTCCTGAAAGGCACTGTCAATAGTTTAAATTCAAACTAAATTCAGCTGAGAGTTTTCATGAGACATTTATTGCACTGTATTACAGTATTCTTTTTTTTTTTTTACCAATCAAATTTTAGGTTTATTATTTACCATTCATCTGCACGAATAAATGACGAAAGCTTTGTTTTCGAACTGAATTATTCCACACCTTTTAGTGAGTTTTAGTAGATCGTCCCGACGACTCCGATAACGATACCCGAGAGATTAGAGAGTTTTAGTAGATCGTTCTGATGACTCCGATAACGATACCCGATACTCTGCCTCGCCTTTGGGCTTGCTACATAGTATCGTTATCGGGGGTATCGAAGGTATCGGAACGATCTACTAAAACTCTCTATTACCGCCACGTCTGTGCATGCATCATCATGGTTATAGGATATCGTTCCCGAAGGCATCGAAATGATTTACTAAAGCTATTTTATTTCAACTTTCAGAACTTCGAGGAAAAGATTCAGTATGGCACTTATCGGAGTATCGTTATCGGAGGTAGCGGAGCAGCTCTACTAAAACTCAAAACCCCCAGCGCGCGGAGCCTTCCGCTAATCTGAATTTGGGAGCACGGCGTCGCGGGACAAGCTCGACGGGAAAGGGTTTTGCCCATGAAACGACGGGCAGGTCCATTGAGCGTCGATCGGAGTTCCATTCACTGGAAGCGAGTTCCAGGCGAGGTCGAGACTCCGGAATCCCGTATGCGACCGCACGGTCGCGGGGCTGCCACGCGCCAGCCACACAACCCGCCGCCATGCATCCTTTGTTTTTTGTTCCTGATCTTTACTTTCTTCCTTTCCTTTTTACTGTTTGCCATCTTTCTTTTCTGTTTTTCGGGCCTGTTTCCGCAGTGGAAAAGAACGCCTCAGAATTGCCGAATTCTTTTTCTTTTTCTTTCTTTTTTTTTCCACTGCCATGGAATCTTTGGGCTGAATCAGCTTGCTGACCGGGTGTGCGGTATGTGCTGGCGCTTGCTGTAAAAGTTGCGAACCACGCGGGACAATTGGTAGTGTCGCGAGTCATCGAATATTCTCAGAGTCCCACAGGCCGGTCCACACAGGACTCCCTACGCTGCGTTATATGTTACGAAGGCGCCCTTTTCTTGCGTTTTCTTACGTTACGTGTACATGGGCGTACCAACCGGGAGAGCAAAGGGGACAGTATAAGCAACCCCCCCCCCCCCCAAGTTCTCGAAAGTGTGTGTGTGTAGGGGGGGGGCAAGTCATGTGTTTTGCTCTCCCTGTAACAGCAGCCACTAGGCAGGGCAACACTGACCGGCGGCGCCCTAGGGATACCAAGGGCACCGCAGCCCGACCCTGGCGGAGGGGGCGGGGGGGGGGGGGTGTTGCTCCCTCTCCTCAAAAACAAGTTCGTGCGACACTGGTTACAAATAGAATTCAAAACAGAAATATTTTTTTCGATCTTTTTTTTTTTTTTGGCGGGGAGGGAATTATTTTTGTTTTGTTTTTTGGGGGTAAGTTGGTTATAACCTCACAAATTTACACAAAAATATACCAAACTTGTGGGGGGAAATACCCCCAAAGTCGAAAAACAAAAAATAAACACCGGAAACACGGAATCTCACCGAAACATTCGAGTTTCGAATGTCGCGTGCTGCAGGCTATCTCCTCGAACTGGTAGCCAGGCTTACAATGAAGTGCAGATGTTTCGGTGACTTGTAGCGTAAGCGTAACGTGACGTAAGAAAACCGGGCTGTGGGAACCAGTTTTTACGTTGACAGTCCCCGCGAGACATTTGCGCTTCGCACGAAGCGCAAATGTCTCGCGTTCCAGTTCAGCGAGGAGTCTTGCACGCAAACCTCGAGGCACTGAGTGTTCCGGTGACAAAGCGCAAGGAAACGCTCCTGTGTGAACGGGCCTTAGAACTGCATAGTGTTCAATTTTAATTCAGGGTCGGCGGATGTTAGATGAGTGAGCAGTCGTGGTGGTAGGTTAACTAATTAACTAATATGTTAATCTTTGCATTATTGGTTGAGGGGTCATGTTGCAACAGACATAATGCTAAAGGGATAAAAACAATGGTTTGCTCCGTATGTTTATACAGCCTTGATGGGGAGATGCGCCTCAACGGGTAATCGGTCTCTTAGCTGTAGATGAGAAATTTAGCCAGTGCGGTACAACCGCTAACCTGGGGTTTTTAACGTGCATCACGCAGTAGTGATCACACGAACGCGTGCCGGTACGAAACTCATCCAGATCGAAATGGGCGAGGGCGGTGGGGAATCGAACCCAGGAGGTTCCCACGACGAGCATAAACATCCTGTCAGTGTCCCTTGCTTAGTTAATCAGGCATCGAGGATAATGCTGGTAATATGGGTCTATACGCCGCGCGCGCTCGCCTTAATCCCCGTATAAGATATTCGAAGTAAATAACCACGATGAGGCGTTGACTAGCGCGCGGCTGCAATATGCTACTTGTTTTGGGCTTTTGCTTTAGAACAGTTGCTGCTGCAGACGCCAACACGTGCGGCGCGTACACCTACATTCCTAGCATTCCCCTTGATTATTGGGTAATTTAACAATATATCTAGCACAGTATTGACGGCAATTAGACCAATTTAAAAAAAATTGTAAAAAAGGTAACGCTTTTTTTTAAATATTCATCGTTCATCTCTAGCTTTCGTTTTTCGCACGATTTAAAAATTGCGCTCCGAAATAGCGTCGCAACCGCTGTCCACGATAACGCTCGGACGAGTGACGTAGCCTTTTCAATCATGTGGACACACGCCGATATCACAAGTGACGAAGAGACTAAAACGATTACGTCACTCTTCCAAGCGTGACATTGTGGACAGGGCTTGCAACGCTCTTTATGAGCGCAATTTTTAAATCGTGCGAAAGTAACGCAAAAATAGTCATTTACAGCTTAAAAAAATAACTTTTCGACATTTTTCTAGTTGGTCAGGCCTTTAATAGTAATTGACGTCAGTACTGCAATTCCAACATGACCCCTAATACCAATAATAAAAAGCTAACTAACATATTTTAGTTACTTAGTCAACTTTGCATGACAATTGTTTCCTAATATAATGTCCGCCGAGCCTGATAAACACATGGTGAAGACAGAACTCGTGTAACACTCACCCCCCCCCCCCCAAAACTCCCCCTTTTTTTTAACTGTTTGAGCATAGCGGGTCCTTCTCCAACATCTAATTTTCGCTTCAGTGCGAACCAGATTGTGGTATTTGCTGATGAAAAAAAAATGAAAGCCGTTTACAACTCCCCGTAACTCCGAATTGGAGCGCAGCTCTTGAGGAGGAGGAGGGAAGGGTACTCAGGGGAGGGTATACCCGTCCTCCCTCCTCGTTCTCGTCCTCCCTCATCCTTCAATATCCTCCGGGGGGGGGTCACGGACTGGGTGTCACGTGACCTCGAGGCGTTAGGTCACGTGACCTGGGGCTCGCGCTGTGCTTGTCCCAACATGCACCGCTCGGGGGGGGGGTTGGCATGGTGCATGTCCCAACATGCACGGCGCGGTTACGCCGACGCCGACGGCGACGCCGCTCAAGCTGGAAACGGGCGCCTAAGAGCTGCGCTCTAAAACAGACGAAAAGATCTTGAAGCAAGATGCGTATACACAAAACTGGCAGGGACGTTCCCCAGCACAATCCACTGCGCAAGCCTGCTGCTGCTACCGATACCATATCCGCATGGACCTCGGGGACTGGGATATGAACGAATACACGAAGTAATAAAACTATTGTTTTCATCAGATAAAGTGTTACGGGAGCATTCTGTGTTTCGGCACTGCCTCACATAAGGAGAGCGGTCTTTAATGTATATACTAATTCCGGGGTACACGTTTGAAATGTTTGCACAATCGCTGGGCTGGATCCCTCGCCGTAATTTTTACTTTCCGGAGCGCACGGACAATGCCCGTTGTTTGCTCTCAGCGTGATCGTGAGGGGTGGGGGGGGGGGGGCTCAACGTGATAGGATATTTCTCCAATCGCAGGTCATACCTTCGCGACACTGAACCAAACTTCCACCAAAAACTGTTCTCTTTTTTTTTTAAATCTTATCTATGAAGAAAAATGGTAAAGCTACGTGGGAAGACGATACCCGAACGACGCACTTGCTGCACCACGTGTTAGATCTTTGGAACGCAGTGGACAAGGACAGAGAGACGTGCCCGCGGACGCTCCTCCGAAATCGTGAGCTCCAACACGCTAGATCGACTGACAGCTATTTGCTCACTCGATCCACTTCCGTCGCCCGCCGGTGAGGCTCGCTCATCAAAATGCGGCGTCGGTGGGCGGCGCAGCATGAAGCGTACTCCTGCCAGAAGCGCGCCAGGCAACGGCCACGATGGTTGTCCTTTCCATCGGCGAGCTGACGGAGCTCCAACGAGCCGGAGTTGGGCGCCACAGAAGCTTGTCACTTGACGAAAGTTGCATCAAGGAGTTTGTACCAGGGGACCGTGTCCACGTCTTCTCCAGCGTAAGTTGCAGCGTTTTCTAAGCATTTAATCATTCCAACCAGTACTCGGTGTCCTGCAGCGTCCACGCGCGCGGTCTCGTCTCCTCCTAGGCTGCTTTGTCTTGAAATTTTTGTTAGAACGTTAGCGTATACATAGCCTGCCACAGAAGGTCACTTGGCGATAGTTGTATAGGAAGGAGATTGTACCAGGGGACCGTACGCACGTCTTGCCCAGCAAAAGTTGCATGGTCTGGGCTCACTGGCGGTCATAGCTGTGTGCGCTACCGCTGAGCGCGTGCTGATGCGAGCTTTCATAGTTTGTTTGTGACGTGCATTCCACACCATAAAAATTGGAAGGCTTAGCAGCTACCTATTAATGTGAGCTCGTTCTGAGCATGCGCTCTGAGCAGCGCACTCAAGTATGGCGCCCAGTGAATACCCCTAAAGGAGTTGGTAATAATAAAAAACAAGATCAGCTTGTTTCATTTGTTTCTTTTAGCACATTGGGACTGCGGACAAAGGCGTCGATATGGGGCAGTGCAACATAAACTTCGAGTGTGACGAGGATCCATTCGACGCATCTTCCGCAAACAAAGCTGCGAACAAAGAGCCACAAACGTCGTCGTCGACATCGCAGAATAGAGACTCTCTGCGTAGTTCACATTCATCCATATTGGTCTACGAGCAGCGAGGAGAGAAGCACCTCAGCCACTACACCCAGAAACCCCCGGCGATCACCTGGAGCGAGTCGGTGGTGGAGCAGACACTCCGAAAAAAATGCAGGCCATCGAAAGAAACAGACGTCTCGAAACCGAGGTAAATTTCCATTGCACTTGTCATTCCAGTGATGACGCAATTGCGTATAATAATTGCTTCGTGTGTTCGTCTTAGACAAGAAGTGAGTCACTCCCAGTTGGGCGCCATGGTGCATCCGTTGTAGACGAGAAATTGTATACTGTGTATACTGTCGAGACCGGTTATAACGAAGTCAACGGGGATCGGAAATCACTTCGCTATATCCGCTATTTCGTTATGATCGACTTCGGTTATAACGAGGTACAAAAGGGATTGGGAAATCGTGATCGCTTCGCTGTAGCCGCTATTTCGTTGTAACCGACTTTGTTATAACCGATCGCAACAGCCGTATACCACATGCTATAGCTTGCACGGGAGCTTCAGCGCGCATCACGACCGCACGCCGGTTTGTATACGATACTTATCTGCAGATCGATAGGGAAAGGAATGGGGATTGAACCCAGGATCCTTGGGTCCTGGGTTCACTTCGCTTTTCGCCTCATGTGCTACGAGCTGCGTTGCGCTAATCCACTCGGCCACCGATACCGTTTGTGTATATATGAGTCTCGTTGCAGACTAAAACGCGAAACTTGGAGGCAGTGCGACCTTCTATTCGTTCCTTCAACAGGCGCTTTCAAAGCTTGATGCTGAGCAGCATTTACGGCGTCTTGATCGTCACCTTGGGATCAACCTTCTGCGTAGCAGACAGGGTCCTCGACAAGTTCCATGCTGCGGAGGTATCGACTTCTTCGTCATATCATTTCTGTGTATACACGATGTTCGAAACTCTCGAAGGTATACAAAAGGTCCTGAGTCAGGCCGGGGGGGGGGGGAGGCGAGGCATGCTTTTTCCTTTTATTGAGAATTTTGATTTTGCTGGGGCCTCCTCTTCCCCCTCCCCGTCATAGAGCATTTTGTCATCGGCGCCCCCCCCCCCCCTCCCCCCCGAATCAAAATCCTGGCTACGTGCCTGTCCTGAGTACACTATATATATATATATATATACATACTGTAAACAACTAAATTTTCGCGAGGACCTAATTTTCGCGAATTTCGCGAATCGCCTACAAACGCGAAAAATACGTCCAGCGAATAATTCGGGCAATATATGAACGCTACGGAAGCTACACTCGATTAGCGGAAATTAGAACCCGCGAATAATTTTAAATTTTCAGCTTTGGCAAGATTCGCCAAAAATTTTAGCCCGGGAGAAATTAAGTCGTTTACAGTATATATGCAGGGTGTTTCACGAAAGGTGGGACAAATTCGATATTGCGAAAACTATACGCGTCGCACCAAAAAGGGCTTGTGTCGTTTTGGTCCTGGGCCAAGGACCTTTTTAGGAAAAATTATTAAAGTCCGAGATAATTATATTGTTAATTATTTTTGCGTAATTAAATTTTTTTATTATTGGGTTTAAGGGCATGGTTTCAATTAGAAAATTGCTCAGCATCGTCAAAAAACACTAAATCAACAAATTGCAGAAACGATAGAAGGCACGGGAAGCATTTTACGGCTTTCTGAAAAACCTACTAAATTCATACATAGTGGAACCTGAGACTGAGGTATGCAAGGAAAACTTCGAGGACGAGAAAAGAGGACTAGACACCGTCTCAAACGCAGCTAAAGACTTTTATTCCGTGCCCTCCTTATATACATCCTCGATGTCGCCAATCTTCCCATAAACCGCTAAGACCTCAATAGGGTTCACTTTGACACTAATCGTACAGACAATATTGTCTGTACGATTCACGAAAGGTGGACAAATTCAGTACGACAATCGTACAGACATTATTGTCTGTACGATTGTGTCAAAGTGAACCCTATTGAGGTCTTAGCGGTTTATGGGAAGATTGGCGACATCGAGGATGTATATAAGGAGGGCACGGAATAAAAAGTCTTTAGCTGCGTTTGAGACGGTGTCTAGTCCTCTTTTCTCGTCCTCGAAGTTTTCCTTGCATACCTCAGTCTCAGGTTCCACTATGTATGATCTACACCAGCTCGCCTGCACTTTGACCATCTTTTCGTTAATCTTACAAATTCGACGGGTTTTTAGGTTTCGGTTTGTAATCGGAGCGCATCCGGCAGCACTGCGCCCGTGGAGAGATAGTGCAACCAGCCTCTTCTGCGTCGCGCGATGACAGCGCAGCAGAGGTTGGTTGCACTATCTCTCCACGGGACGCGGTGCTGCCGGGGCGGAGATGCGCTCCGATAACAAACCGAAAGTTAAAACCTGTCGAATTTGTACGGTTTTTCAGGAAGCCGTAAAATGCTTCCCGTGCCTTCTATCGTTCTGCAATTTGTTGATTTAGTGTTTTTCGATGACGCTGAGCAATTTTTTAATTGAAACTATACCCTTAAACACAATATTAAAAAAGTTAATTACGCAAAAATAATTAACAATTTAATTATCTCGGACTTTAATAATTTTCCTAAATAGGCCCCTGGCCCAGGACCAAAAAGACACAAGCCTTTTTTTGTTGCGAGGCGTAGTTTTCGCAATATCGAATTTGTCCACCTTTCGTGAAACACCCTGTATATATATATATATATATATATATATATATATATATATATATATATATATATATATATATATATATATATATATATATATATATATATATATATTCTTACATTCTCTATGAACAACGCACCCTAGACATGGGCGTACCAACCGGGGGCAAACACTGGTCGGCTGCGCCCAAGAGATACCAAGGGCACCGCCCCCCCCCCCCCCCCCCCCCCCCCGCGGGGGTCTGGTTTGCCTTTTCACTCATACACAAGCTGATACGAGAGCGCGCGCTCGGCCGCCGTTCTCATGCAGGCGTAACTGAAGGGGGGGGGGGGGGGGGAGGCTGCGGCCGCTCCATTAGAGCGCGCGCTCGGCCGCCGCCCGCAATCTCGGCAGTATAGCGAAGTGACCGTCCAGGCCAGTACACACCGCAGACGAACTAAGGGAGCGGAAGAACGACATTCATGCTTTCGCATTGACAACTCATAAGAAGTGCTTAAAATTCTTTTCTTAGATCAAATACGTGAACGTGGAATTTAGGCATGGATCGTTTGACGTGGAATGACCCAGCCAGCTTTGCGTCTAACCTCTAATCATTCCAGTCAGAACTGGCCTCTCTAACGCCCCGCGCTCTCTCGTCTCATCCTCTTTCTCAGTTCGTACTCGTATTCCATGCCACAGCACACTATTTACGATGAAAAAGGGTGTATTACTCGAAATAAGGGCGCTGAAGGAATGTTGTGGCCACAAGTCTCTGTAACAACCTCTTTTACACCCTTAAGGGTGTGAAATTTTCTATATACTCCTCCTCACCGCTAAGTTGGCGAACGGCAAAGGCTCCCAGTGAGCCAGTCAGAGCGCCGGAGGGAAGCGCGTGATTATATACTGACACTGCTGTCAAAGCCACGGGAGGGAGAGAGAGGGAGAGAGAAGAGCCGCTTTTGTATGAATTCTGATTGACTGGCTAATCTGTCTAAGGGGACAAAAGCGATCGTCTGGGACACACCAACAGGGGTTCGGATAAGAGGGGAGTTCCTCCTCCCCCCTTCTCCAACTGCTTGGGTACACGCTCCCGCCTGTAACTTTGGTGAGGGCTGTCACGTGCTTCGCCTCCTTTGCTCTGAGTGGCTCCATGGGAGAGTGTTTATACGAAGAATGGGTTGGCTGTGTACGGCGACGATGCTCGATCAGCGCGCGTCCTGTGCCCAAGCTCTTCAGCATCGTGATCGTGTCCGTGGGCCTGCTGTGCCTGGCGTCCTTCCACGTGGACATCCTGTGGTACAAGCACTCGGCCAGCCGCCAGGTACGCTCCAGGGTGCGGCCGTCGCAGAGCGGCCTGTACGTGCACAGCGCGGCGAGCGTGTTCAGCACCTACGCCCGAAAGGTGCCCGCCCCTCGGCTCTGGTTCCTGAGCGGAAGGCACAGCGGAAGCTTCTACCTCAAGGGCGGCATGGTCGGTGAGTCCGTCCTTCTTTGGTCTCTTACCGAAACTGACTCGGATTTTGCCAGCGTCGCGTGACAGAAAATATACAGTGGAAAGCACTACAGTTGGTCAAGTACCAACACATTCCCTCACTACACACAAACAACAACAACAAGAGATTGGGGGATAACGCTGCGGCGCCGAAAAGATCTCGCCACCTGCCAAAAACGCGCGGAAACAACGAGAGAGAAAAAAAAAATCAACGCTAGAAAAAGAGGATGACCATGATAACATGATCCACATCTCGAATATTTCGGCTTTTTATGCACGAGCTTTAGCAACTTCATACTAAAGCAGCGGCGTATAGACTTTCCAGTTTCCCGGGGGGGGGGGGGGAGGGGGGGGGCAGGCCGAGTTCGCCCGGGGGGGGGGGGGGGGTGCTGCGCATTACCTTTTCGCCAGAACCGGAGATTGAAGCTACCGAAAACACACTGAGATTCCATTTCCCATGTATTTTGTCAATAAAGCCTAGGCAACGTGGGCGTTATATTGTTTACATGCCGCTACTAGAAGCTCGTTACATGGCACGTAAACAGCGTCTGGTAAGGGTCATGGCCCGGGCCCGGGGGGGGGGGCTCTGCTTCCCCCCCCCCCTCCCCCTCCCCGAATTTTACCAGGGGGGACACGAGCCCCGATGCCCCCCCCCCCCCCCCCGTACTCTACGCCTATGTACTGAAGTAAGACAATATCCAATATAAATGTATTCGCTTATTTACGGTCCAGACGACGTATGCCATAGGATAGATTCGTGCGACCTTTCCAGAGCGCCTGAAGTTTTCCAGCCCTCCCAGTTGTGTCGTCAATGAGTTCTTGCCTCGCAGTGTTCTGCTTCTGCCACCTCGTCAACCAAGGCCTGCTCCTGCAGAGCAGCGTGGAGAGTGTTTTGCGTCACGGGTGGAACATAAAGGATGGACTCAACATCATCTTCCACGTCTTGAGACCCGTCTATTCCTTCTACCAACTGTTCATGGCCTTCAAGTACTCAAATGTACGATATCCGTGAGCACTCCCGCGGTTCAAACCTTGTCTGCTCTTTCTGACCGCAACCAAAAGAGGAAAAAAAAGAAAAGATTTGTCTTCTGTGTTTTTACAGCGTAAGGTCACTTTGGCGCTTTGGGCGATTGTCTTGCAGATTGTCATCAATCACGCTTCAAGGGTGACCCGATTCGGCCTAATGCACATGATCGGCACCTGTCTGTACTTCTGGTTCAGCAGCATAGTCCAGGAGTACCGACACAGCTTGTACAGGAGCGGTGATGACGTCGGGAATGACGGTATGATCTGGATTACAACCTCAGCTCTGGAAGATTGTCACTTTACTGCATCTGCAATGAACAGTGCTAACGTCACGCCTCGGCTTCTGTCTTTGCAGAAGTCAACGGGACGCACCACTTCCCTGATGCTCACAACCGAACGGTGTCAGCGGGACGAGTGCTGGACACAGTGTCAATCACACCGTACCTCCATCCTTTTACCATCGAGTACAACATCGTCCTAGCGGGCGTCTGGTTCATCGTCTGGCAGAACGTGGGAACCGAACCAGGCCACCACTTCGCAAGACGTGACTCCCTCGCCGCAGGCGCGGAACCGCAGCAACTGGACGTCAATTACCACAGCAACCTAGTGAGTCAGCGCTGACTGCCACGCGGCGAACAAGGGGCTCTTCGCTGGCTTCTTCCTCCTGTTGTCCGCCATCGTGACCCTGGTGATAGCCCAGGTTGTGTTCAGCGGGCCCGAGTACCAGGACATCGAGAGCGTCATCTTTCTCGTCCAGGACACTGCCCTTGTGCTCGTGTCGCTGCTGGCGGTTGTCTGGGCGTACGTGAAGATCTCCAAGTTGGACTTTAACGTGCATCCGATCACTCTGCTGGACGACGTGCTCTTGTACGTCCCCCTGCCCTTCTACTTCATATTCTACTTCATGTCGATGACGGCCGACGTGTGGTATCGGAACCACACCAGCATCGTCAGCAACGTCCTGGTCGTCGCGCAGGTGGTGTTGCAGACCATGTTCATCAGCGACGGCCTCCGAAGATGCAGCAACTCCAGAAGACATCGCTTCACGAAGCCCGGAAGGGAGATGGTCACATTCCTTATCATCTGCAACGTGACTGTGTGGGTGACCAACACGTTCAACATGGAGAAGTACCACATGAACCCGTACGTTCGGAAGTGCTTCGGCGAAGATGCCTGGGTGATGGTGAAGCACGCCACGTTTCCTCTGATGCTCTTCTACAGATTCCACGCGTCGGTTTGCTTGGCTGACATCTGGAAGTCTGCTTACGAGAGTGGCGAGTGAAGAGTGAATAGACGACCCTCACTCTACTTGGCATATTGGCTGTATGGTCGAGGTACCATCAGATGGAACCAGTATGGCTGGTCAGTAATTTCAGATCGTTTCGGGGACGACGTGCGCGTGTTCTAAAAGTGCACCAACAATATAGCTAAACGCCCGACCCGGACTTTTTCTGCGTCTGCAGTCCCCAAAAGTTTTGCCTCTCTCTCAATTTCGCAAATAGTCCGGAGTATGGGACCTCAACATCGCATTCCATCGTTTGGGTCGCAGTTCTTTCAAAAACTGGTATACGGCAAGCCAAAGAATCGAAAGACTCTTTCAGCTCATATTGGCCACGGTATAGTACGTATATACCCGCTCATATTTATAACATCGTACTCATAGGTGTCATTAGGGAGTTTTCGTAGATCGTTTCCGCTGTCCCGCAACGCTGTCCGCAACCCGCTACGAGATCCGGGTTTCTACAGCCAAGGCCGTTGGCGCGCAGGCGCTGTAGCGGCTTCTTCGTTGCGGAGGCCGAGCGGAGCTTAGCGGAGGGAGAGAACGCGGTCTACGAAACTCTCCTATTGCTATATGACCAGGGGCGGATGCAGGTGTTTCCAGAGGGGGGGGGGGGGTCAGCGTATTAGAAATGAGAAAACACGCCGCCACCCCTTTTCTCCTCCCTAAGCTTTTACACATGCGGAATAGAAGAAAAAAAAGGGGGGGCGCTCAGGACATCCCGATCGCCCCCCTCTAAATCCGCCACTGGCTATGACTTCATGGTCGTTCGAACTGGCGGTTTGGCTTGCATCTGGAATGATCCACAAGTTGGGAAGACAACGGCGCGCGTGCGTACCGCTGTGCTCTACAGAGAAGCGCTGCAATTGTAGATATCCTGATTACATGTTTTTATACTTTTAAGAGACGTGTCGTTTTGCAATCATTACATCGCTATGAACTTCGTCAACTGCCGCCACAAGCTTGTTTAGTTCCTTGGAAAAAATAAATTTCCAATTTTATGATATGGTGACAGTGATCTGGTTTAGTTGCGGGATGGTTTAGTTTGTCCGCAGCCGCGATGACACGCGGATGAGGATTCCAAATCAGATTTGAAGCACTGCGAGATTCACGCCAAGTAAGCCCGTACCATACGTGTATAACAATACCAGATTCGATTCAATATATATGTAGATAGGTGCCCTGGGTTGTAGACGGTCGCTCCACACCTCCACTTCGAAGCTAATTAAAAAAAAAATCCTGATTTAGAGTTGTTTCTTGTTTGTTTCACTTTGTTTATGCAGTCATCATCCTTTACGGCTCATGCATGCAGGATTATATGACCCGGCAACGGCTCATTCGGTATATACCTAGAGGTTGCACCCAGTGTTTGGGACTTTAAGTGTATTGTGCCTAAAGTACTAGTTTAGGAAGGTTTAAGAATTGTACTTTGTACTTCAGAAGTACAACTCCCGACTTCAAAATACATTCCCCAAATTTTATCTTGTTAAATTTGTATCACAAAATGATGCTTTGTCAACGCTGAAGCCGCTTGATTTTATCCAGTATTAGCCGAATTTTCTAAAACAAATAATGAATATCAGTGAAAAAGCTTTATAGGGATATGAAAGAGCATTATGTATGAAAGATTCTGTTAAAAAGTACTTGTACTTTACTTTCAAAGCACACTGTATTTACAATACTTTACTTCAAGTGCATTGCGCCCGGTGTACTTACTATACTTTACTTGAACTACACACCCTCTTATTCACTTCGTACTTTATTTCAAGTACTGTTTAGATGTACTTTACTCGACACTGTCTGCACCAACCTGCACCGGTGCAGAAAAGTGTAGCGTGGTGCAAAAAAGGTGCAAGGTGCTTCCGGTCGTGTTTTCAGATAGGCTGGCTGCTTTCGTAAATCTAATATGGCGGTTTGCACAAGCTGGTGCAGGAGGTGCGGGTGAATCGAACGGAGCTACCGTAGGCCTGACTTCTATATATTCAGGGTCGGCTCTAGGGGTGGACGACATAGGCGGTCGCTCAAGGCGCCATCAAAAGAAAATGCACCTCCGCGCCCCCTTTTTATTTTATTTTTTTATTTACCGTTCGTTTCTGGAATGTGAGAAAACGATAGTGTTGGGCCACTACTTACGTGTTTACTAACAACGCCGTGTCCTACCTATAGTAAGCAGATAGGGTCGTAAAAAAAAAGGGGGGGGGGCGCCATGGCCGGAGTTTGTGCGTGTGTTTCTAGTGCAACTAACAAGTCGCATGATCCCAACGACTTTCTCACACACCGTGTCATTTTATGACAGAACCAATTTATGGCTCGAAGCGTATAGGCACGTGACCTATCGGCTGGGCGGAACGCAGCGCGAAGTCTCTTCGCGGTGGTGCATCGTAAGATGAAGCATAGTCTATACGGCGTGTAAGTTCGTCTGCTCCCAGGCAGAGCGGACACGTTGAAAAGACGTCGTAAGAACGTCGATGACGTCTGCGACCGTACATGTCGAAAGAACGTCGATGACGTCTGCGACCGTACATGTCGAAAGAACGTCAAAAGTCTGGACGTCAGGTCCCTTTCGACGTAATATGAAAAGCTTAATGTCTGGGAAGAAAAAAGGTAGATTTTAAGCCGACATAACGTCCCCGCTTAACGGCCATTACTTGTCGAGTGCACGTCTGAATTGAACGAGAAGTGACAACGTTTATTCAAGTTCTCGCGCCCCGGTCCTCACCGAGGAGTCGCGTACATTGGGGTTCCCCCAGGTTGCACCAGATGGAACAACGCGTCCGGAGAGCACCGAACCGGGCGCGTGTCAGGTTTCGTTTTCGCGTGCCACGCGCGCCGCGGACTCTGCGCCCCGCGAGACCGCGCGCGTCCCCGCCGAGCGTTGGAGCGGCTCTCCACCATGTAATCCGCCAGCCACACGGGCTGGTTATATATACCCTAATGAAGTTGAGTTCTACGTATTAAGGACACAACAGTCACGTCATAAAGAAAAAGCCACATGTCGTCAAATCGACATAGTATTCGCACGCCTGGTTCGATATGGAACGTATGTACACTCGAAGTCTAGATAACGCCTGAAACGTGCATACGTTACGTCCACTGGAGACGTTACATCGACATACAAGAAATGTAAAGATAGCCCAGCACACCCTAAAAAGGGCCATGTAACGTCAGGCAGATGTACGTTTCATCCAAACGTATATTCGACACCTTTATGACATCGTACATGCAGTAAGTACCTCGACTGAAGAAGTTATATCGACGTGTTGTTAATATGCCCCCAATCGGACCTTCCTAAAAAAACATTGAATAAAAAAGAGCCCCGCAAAGGTTTTAATGAATCAGTGTTTTATTAGCTTGTGACAAAGTTCAAGGAATGCCGTCTTGGGGGATGGGAAAAGAGGCAAGCACCGGGACCGTGCATGAGTTACCCATCCTGGAACAGAAAAGTTTGAACGCAGAAATTATGAAGGTTCATAACACTTTAGGATGACGCTAAAAGTCGATAGAACAAATAACAGACTGCGATAGTGAAACAGCGTGCCTATGCCTCCGTTTGCTTGAGCTCAATAGACCATTTGCTTTATTACCCAAGCATCAATGAGAATGCAGGGATTGGTGTTCCACGCGCCACACGCGCACGCCTTCCCCGTATAAAAGATTCGAAGTAAATAACCAAAATAAAGCGTTGACGAACGCGCGTGCAAGATGCCATTTGCTTTAGGTTTTTGCTTTAGAAAATTTACTACTACTGGGTAGCTAAACTCGTGAAGCAAAACATTCTTCGCTTTTTGACGTAGCGGGGGAGTGACCAAAAGAACGCCGCAAAGTTTCCTCCTCCCTGCGCGCGCTCAACTTCGCAACTTTTGACGAAAAATCCCCCGCGATCCCTAGGCGGTGCACGAGAGCACGAGACAGCGCGGGGAGGCGAGCGTTCACGCCGCTCGCTGTACGTTGTCTTTGAGCTCTCTAACGCCGACAATCCCGTCATGCCTCGCCCAGGCGAGGAGCGAGAGCAGACGACGGGAATTCGTCTGCTACGAGGCGGCATTGGCACAGCGGAGCTGAAAGAAAAAGTTGGTATTCTGCTCAAAATCGCGTCCCGCGGGCCACAAACTCAAACGCGAGCTTGAATTGTAAGCGTCTGATATTCCACGAAGGAAGGAATCGACGACCCGTGTTTTATTTGCAAAATTTGGGTCGCTTTCTTGCCGTACAGACGCTGAAACCTACCAGTGTGTAATGAAAGGCCCAGGACAAACACAGAGGCCGCGAGATGTCGCATCATCTGTGTGCAGGTGAAAAGTGGAACATTTTTCGACAAAGCTCCCACAGCAGAAACCTGTGACGCATTCACTCAGCGTCCGGGAAGGCTAAACATGGAGACGTTGCCCGAGGCTCAAGCACAGTCATATTTGAACAGCAGCTATTTTGCCCCGTCGTATTTTGTTTGAGAAAGCTCTCGTTCTCAATGCCCTCACCAGGGAAATAAAAGAAGTCTTACGAAACGTATTGCTAGATGTTCCAAAGAACTAGATTTAAGCAGTATCCTTTCAGTGGTTCACTCATAATACTATGCTTAAAACGAAGCAAGCTTTTGCGCGTACAGTGCCATAAATTTTCTCAAGTGTATGCTGTTTTGTAGCCAGCTGGCTTCGGAAACTTACGCCGTCTGTAGATATCTCTGACAGCCGAGCTCCTTAATTGGAAATCATCGCAAATATGTGACACGTTGCAGCAACCAACGTTTATAGATAAACGATGGCAGCGACTGCGCTCCCGCATTCCCACCCATCACGTCGAACAAAAAGGCGCTAGTTTCGGTTTGAGGTCGGTACTTTTCTACAACATCTATGGCGACAGCATCAGTCTGCACTAGGTGCATTCGGCAAGTTAGTCCGGGGCCTGTTCTCCGTGCAGCACTCCGCGGGTGCAATGCATTAGAACTCTCACGGTGCAAGTCTGGATCGCGGATCGGGAGCCCGTCACTGGCCTCACCGGCGGCCATTGCTTGACAACAGGCAATACGCCGCGTCCTGTCTAGTTGTCCCTTCGTTTTTGTCCTTGTTGTTTTGGCGTATTACACCATGAGGCAATACACGAAAATCTAAGGGAGAAACACACAAAAATAGGAAGCTTGTACGCGGTGCTCGGGGGCGAGTATTTTATGACGTGCTGCGATGATTATATCGGGTGCTTGGAGATCAACTAGACATTCGTCAAACGTTCGAACATTAATTATTAAAAAAAAATGGGCCGGAGCACCACCGACTTTACTGACGTCGCTTGCTTCGGTTGCTAAATAAACGGCACGTTCAGCGACTGAACGGCACGCTCCGAGTCTCAGTTTGTCACGGAAGCCCTCACAGCAGTTCAAAGAAAAAACTTTCACCGGAAGTACTATGTACAAGCGGTTAAAACGATGCGAATGTCCCCCGTAAAGGCCTTCCAACTTATCGTTTGCTGAGCTCTGATGGCTCCGAGATCACGGATGACACCACATCAACTCTCGGTAGCCCTTGTCTCATTAAACACATCACAGTTAACGCCCAACAAAGTCGCCCTCGACCCTCAACCACACAACGTTTATTTAAAGAAGATTAGTATTCTAACGCGTTTAATATTCTTGCCCATAATATTAACTGTTATTTGCGGAAACACGATAGGAGTTTCATGATCGAGAACAACCTACTAACGTAATAAAGTTGAGTTTTCCCGTTTCTCCTTTAGCATGCATTAGATCGTGTCAAGCGATGACTGCCGGTGGTGCCGCTCGACCCCAGCAATACAGGCCTCTATCCGCGATCCAGCCTAATAACAGATCAGTGGTGCCAGTGCTATTAGACATAAATCGTGTATTTGCATCGGTACACCCATACCTGCCGGATGTCGGGACGAGGCGCAAAATCGTACATCCGGCCAATATTGAAGCCGGTTTTCGGCCGAAGTTGCCTCAACACTCGCCAAGAAGCAACGTGTTGTTTCGGCGACTCGTTTGTGTAATTTAATTTTTCAGTCATTTTATTGGGTCCCGGGCCACTGTGTACACCCCAAAAAAGGAATGTACTGTGGTAATTACACCTTGACGAGAAGGAGGCACCTAGCCAGGATTTTGTTTTAGGGGGGGGGGGGGGGGGGCGCCCATGACAAAGTGCTCTATGAGGGGAGGGGGAGAGGCGGCCCCAGCAAAATGGAAGAAATCGGGGGGGGGGGGGGCGGGCCTTATGCCCCCTCCCCCTGGCTACGTGTCTGACGAGAAGGGGTATTGTAGTTTTACTACTTTATAAAAGGGTGTAGTGCATTATCACACGTTTTAAGAAACGTGTTTAAAAAATCACACATTTTTAAAGGTGTGAGGTTTACATTTTTTATAAGGTCTATTGCTACACTTATTAGGGGGTTAGTTATTGGACACCCCACTTACATGTATAAAGGTGTGAAAATTTTTAATTTGTATATACCTCTAACGGAGGAAAATCTCTTTCATGTGATTATATCGCGTGCCGATGAAACGATCTGTCGATGACACGTCGTTCGATGAACTGATTTGACCGCCAATGAGTGACGACTGCCAGTAAAATTTCGGGGAAATAATTCTGCCGGCTGCCGGGAGACTCGAGCCTACCCAAGAATTATCCCGGTTATTGTTTGTTTTCCAACATTCTGAATTGTATACCAGCTTATTAGTACCTCTTCGGATATTGCAGAAAAAAACAAAAACGATGGGAGCCGCAAAAACTCTGACAGCCCGGCTCACAGTCATGTGGGAGACTGACAGGTGCTCGTCAGTCGCCACCATGCCTTGAAAGCTACCGGTTTCGAAGAACCGGAGCGCGCAAAGAACTTGTGGTTCCACGGTCATGGTAGACGCGATTGTCCGCCGCCTCGAAGTCCGGGCGCCGCACGAAGCTCGTCGGAGAGTCAACGCACAACGGCTTTCGATAGCCGGTACTGTCGACGAAAGTCGTCGTCGGGGAGTTGAAAGGCGTCCCCGGTGGTCTCAGTAGCGACGCCGACGGTGGCGGAAGATAAGCTCGGCCGCAGCGCACGGCACTGCCATGTTGACAAAGTTTAACTTCGCCTCGATCCGAAGCGAAGATCTCGAGCTCAAACCACGGCTCTCGCAAAGTTAGGAAACGTCACTTTGACGTCAGCGACAACTTCGACAAACGAGGTTTCTTTTTACACAAACTTCGGAGGGATTTTGAGCGTCAGCAGGTCGCCTAGGGACAATCTGTAAAGCATTATTTTAGCTTGGCGTAGGGATGTAGGGACAAATGGGCGCTACGTCATCGGCGAAGCCGTTCAATCAGCGGGCTCCTCGCGCCCCTCACGCGCCGCACGCGCGCCTCGATGAACCTTTGCTACATTCTGCCTCTCTCAAAGAAATGAGCGTTCGAATGATTGACACCTCACTCGGCGCGACGTCAGCGTCGCGAGAGTCCAATTAGCGCGTTCCGCAAACTTCGGCCACAAAGTTGTGCTTGACGAGTTTAGCGACCCAGGCTGTACTACTACTGAGGCCAGCACATGCGGCGCGTGGAACACCAATCCCTGCATTCTTCTTGGTGCTTGGGTGTTAAGGGTCTATAGACCTATTGATAAATTACCTAAGCATCAAGGAGAATGCAGGGATTGGTGTTCCACGCGCCGCACGTGCTGGCGCCTCAGCTGCAGATAACTTTTCTAAAGCAAATGCCCAAAACAAATTACATTTTGCACGTGGGGTGGCCTCAGCAGTAATAACTTTTTTAAAGCAAATGCATGCCAAAAACAAATGGCATCTTGCACGCGGGTTCGTCAACGCTTTATTTTGGTTATTTACTTCGAATCTTTTATTCGGGGAAGGCGCGAACGCGTAGCGCGTGGAACACCAATTTCTGCATTCTCCATGATGCTTGGGTAATATAGCAATAGGTCAATTTGTTAACGTGCGACGTAAAGCCAACCCATAGCGCGGCCACTTGGAAGTCCTTCCGAATCATTGGCGGGCTTTTGGCGGTGACAGCGTCTGGGAAGGAGACAACATTTTGCAGGGCCCACATAGCTGTGTCTGACACCATACACGTAATAGCTGCTGCCTGGAGCAACGAGCACTTGCCGTTCCCCCCCCCCCCCGAAGTCTACGCCTATGTCCTTTACCATAAAATTCTCAAAACATATTTGCAAAGTATAGACTGGGAGAGCACAGGCCTACTTCCGTGGCTCATTTGTTCGGTTCCGTGTTTTCACATTTCCCCCCCCCCCACTAATTCGGTGTTTTCGGTATTAATTTTCGTTGTTGTGTACAAATTAATATTTAACAAGGTTTGTGTTAAAAAAAAAAAAATAGGACACGGGCATGGGATTTCTTGGCCCCCAGAAACTTACCCGTTATCCAAATACGTGGAAAACGTCCCCGTACCGACAATAAAATAAACAAACTAAAAAGTGGGGTTCCGAAGAAGAAGTCTTCGGGACAGTTTATTGAGGGCTGTCTTCGGTGTCAGCACAAAATATAAATTAGGGTGGCGATGCGGGCTAGTTGGTTCATGCTTTGTAGATTCGACACAGCGCACGATAATCGAAGACGAAGTAGAAGGTGTACACAGGACAAGCGTTTACTCTCAACTGAAGTTTTTATTGAAAATTAACACCGAAGTAAATAACAGCATCCACGCCATCATCGCCAATTCAGCACGTGTTTATATAACAGACCTTTTTGTCATGTATAAGGACCGATGTTTGGCTTACACATTGCCCAGTCCCATTTCTTTTTGACCGTGGAGGCCTCTAAAATTTTATCTCATAAACCTCCCCCTCCCCTTCCAGCAATCGGGACGTGATGGAAGTCGGGCTGGAATTCGCAATCTGGCACAATGAAGCGGCAAGTGCCCCCAGCTGTCGACTGCACAGACCAAGCATGCTCACGCAATCTTTCATTTATAAAAGCTTGGTCTGCTGGGCAAGTTTTGTCCCGTCTTTTTTGCGCTATTTTTAATATGAATTTTATTTATACACTGTTCCTATGTTTTACTGGCGAATGCGCTTGGATCCACTTTTGTTGGCAACTCTTGGACACAATTGAGCGAGTTTATTAGGTGCAGAAAACACCGGCTGTAGAACAGTAGAGCGCACGACAAAAGAGCGCTGACAGTAGAGCGCCACGACGTTAGCGCGCACGACACGAGAGCGCCGCGACGTTAGAGCGCGCGACATGACGTTAGAGTGCGCGACGCGACGTTAGAGCGCGCGACGCGACGTTAGCGCGCGCGAGGGAGTTTTTTTGCGTAGATCGTGTTTCCTCCGCCGCTAAACCCTCCGCAACGAAGAAGCCGCTACTGCGCCTGCGCTCCTATGGCCTTGGCTGTAGAGTTCCGGGTATCGTAGCGGGTTGCGGAGGGCGTTGCGGGACGGCGAAAACGATCTACGAAAACTCCCTCTTAGCTCGCGTGTCGTTAGAGCTAGCGCCCGTCTCGAGAGCGCACAACCAGTCCAGCGCGAGGCAGTGGCGGATCCAAGAGGAAGGGGGGGGGCGCCCCCCCCCCCCAAACGAGGTCGATCCCCTCTCCTCGGCCTTCTCGGAGGGCATTTTGACATAAATAAACCCCCCGGTGCAAAAAAAAAAAAAGGGAGAATAGTATTTTTACAAGGCTCCCCCCCCCCCCCCCCCCACCCAAAACGGAGTTCTGGATCCGCCCCTGGCGCGAGGGACCCCACCCGACCGACCACTTGTTCGGACATCGCGTCTTTTATGTGAAAAGACATTGCGAAATAAGTCGACGAAATGTTTGCGTGTGACAAACCAAGAAGTGCTACAAAAGACTGACAGCAGAAAAACAAACAAAGAAAGAAAGAATAAAAGAACACTGCAGCTGGCCTAGCTTCAGTAGTTCTTTGGTTTTAATTGATGAAGTTCACCACCAACCTCACTGATCTTTATTTTAAATTATTTTAAAACTTTCAAAAGAAAAAGAGGTTGTGTTCTACCAACAACAGAAGGTGACGTCGTCACCGTATACCCAACGCGTCAACAAAATAAGATAAAAAAAAAACTTTTCAGGTACATTTTACAGATTTTTAAGGAAGGTCTTCTTGTATCCGTTAAAAGGCTGGAAATCTCTGCATCCGATAAAATTGCGCTGAGCTTTCCTTCGATGAGGGTTTTACTGATAGTTTTTTTAGCGGTGGTGAGCATTCTTCATTACGGTCATGGACGCCACAATACTATCTAAAATTATTTGAGGTACGTCAAAATAGCCACCAAATGGATCGGAGCCCAAATGCCTTTCAAGAATAGACTGAACATAGCAAAAGTAAAATATTTATAGTACATCCCAGAGGCGCACCGCAGCACCGGGAAGAAATTTTAAACCCGCTGGTCCCAACTGCAGACATTCCCACTACATTAATGCCCCACCCCACTCCCCTGCCCCCTTTTCTCTCCCATGTCGCACCCGTTTTATTCCTTTCGAATTTCATAAAAACTTGTGAGGCACTCACAAGTTTTTATGAAATTCGAAAGGAGACTCACCCTGCCCCTCGGATATGGTGAGTCTGATTTCGGACGTAGTAAAAACAGAAAATACAAGTAGAAATGCGCTGAAGTTGAAATAAGGTCAACGTCGAGTAACGTTTACCGTCTAAATAAAACTAACAAAAGCTTTCATGCAATTTTTTTTTTTTTTTTAGTACTCATTAGCCAAACGCGCACTGGATAAAAAAAGTCAGGGACCTGCTCAAAGACTCGAAAAGAAGAACTGAAGGCTTCGGCTTGTTCTCAATTCCATCAAATAACACTTTTTTTTTTTGTGTGTGTGTGATTTTTATTGTAATTATTGTGAGATTACGAGCGAAAACGGAAACCTCATTATTCTATCGAATAGGCATGTTCAGGGGTACAAAGTCGTTCGTCTTTTGTTTTTAATGCTTTTCATTAGGTTTCTTAGACAAACATTAGGGTTAATTAAAAATATACCCACCATCCGCACCCGCCGCCCCGGGGAACGGAAAGCGTTTCATTTCCGCACAAACTACAGTTTCCAGTCTTTAAAACGTAATCTACCCTCATTGCTCAATAAATATTACATAGACAACGTGGACATTTACTCTATAAATATTTATTTTGTTGCTGAAATCTCTTTAATTATTTTTGTATAAACACAGCTATCTTAAAAGTGCGCGGGGCACGGACCCCGAGGGGCATCGGTGACCTAAGCCCCTTGATAAAGGCTTTTTTTACAAGTACTGCCAACCATTGTTGTAGAAACGCGCGAGACACGTGCCGCGAGAGCGTGCTCCACCGCCATAGCTTCCAAGGGCCGCTCATTTCCATGCTGCGCTAGAGTGCCTTCATACACACGCGCGCTTTCGCTTGAGTGGTGACATCTCAGCCATTTTTACGCCCAATCGTTTTTTATGCATTTTGAAGTACGCGCAATCCGGTGTCAATCAGCTCGAGCGCGTAGCTTTGGCTAATGCAGAGACGCCATTTTAGCGCCCAAGTAACGCACCGAGTGCGCGAGAGCGTCACGCGCTGAACATTCAGTGCAACAATGGATGTCTTCACCCTGAGACAGACAGACTGGATGAGCATCGTGCACCGCCCATGGCTAGCGGTTGTACTCAGTGGCGTAGTGTGTGTGTATGGGGGGGGGGCAACTAGCCCCCCCTCCCCAGGGTTGGGGGTGGTGCCCTTGGTATCCCTTGGGCGCCGCCGGCTAGTGTTTGCCCTTCCTATAGCTTCCAAGGGCCGCTCATTTCCATGCTGCGCCGCCATTTGCTTCCAAGGGCCGCTCGAGACATAGGCCTCGTGCGCTCGCGCATTTGACGCTACTTGCGAGACACGTAAGCACATCGAGGGGCTTTACGGTGACCGAGTGGGCTAGCGCACACCAGCTCGGAGCACGTGGAGCGAAAGCTCGCGCTGCAGAACCCATGCAGGGTCAGGGGCGGATCCAGAACTCCGTTTTGGGGGGGCGAAACATTTGTAAGGATACTACTAATTCAATTTCCAAACTCAAGAAAAATTGGGCTTCGACCCGATTTTCGAAGTATTTTCCCATTCTTTCTCGTGCACCGGGGGTCTACCCATGTCGATGCCCTCAGAGAAGGGGGAAAGGGGGTCGACTTGGTTTGGGGGGGGCGGCTGCCCCCGTCGCCCCCCCCCCCCCCCTTGGATCCGCCACTGTGCAGGGTCCTGGGTTCAATCCCCACCCCTGCCCGTTTCGATCTGGATGAGCATCGTACCAACATGCGGTCGTGCACCGCCCATGGCTAGCGGTTGTACCTAGTGGCGTAGTGTGTGTGTACGGGGGAGGGGGGCAACTAGCCCCCCCCCCCCTCCCCGGGTTGGGACGCCCATGGTTGTACCACACTGGCTAAATTGCACATCTCTGAGAAACCAGACGCCCACTAACACACAATTTGCTTGCACGAACTCCGTCAAGCCAACATTCGTTGACTTTGTCCCGCTTCAACATTCGTTGAAGCGGGACAAAGGACAAACACAAATCTTTGGGATTTGTGTTTGTCCTTTGTCCGGCTTGTTCCCCTTCTCCAGGAATTATTTTCGTCATTCTTGTTTCAGGTATGGCGCTCACTGCCAAACATGCTGAGAGCCAGTGTCCTGAAAGGCGAGATAAATATGTAAAGGAGTTCTGCAGGGACACTGTGCGTTCCCTCCGCGCCTACTAGATTGCCACGCTTGCCTCCCTCCCTTCCCATTTCGGTTCCATTCTTATTTATTCATGTGTGTGTGCATGTGTGAGTGTGTGTGTATAATGTCTTGTATGGTACCACAGACCTACGGGTACGGGCCACTGGCCTTCTGTGGTGTCCAAACTCTCAAGAAATAAATAAAGAAATATCAATATCAATATCTTAAAATGCAAGCTTCACCCTTGTTTGTGTTAGACTGGTGGCATCTGATAAAACCCGTTAGCTCTACTGACATCTAACCCCTGGTTAGCTGAGTTGGTAGAGCGTTCCACTGGAAATGGAGAGGTCCCGGGTTCGATACCCGGACCAGGCGGAATTTTTCGGTCGCGCATCAGTCACCTAGCCGCTGTTTGGAGATTTGTGCTTGTCCTTTGTCCCGCTTGTTCCCCTTCTCCAGGGATTATTTTCGTCATCCTTGTCCAGCTCGCTTGCTCCTTTGCATTTAATTGCATTATAATCATATATATATTTCCTCAAGAGTCAAAACCCGCTTGCGTGGACTGGAGGTTTGTTGAGACGTTTCGTGATAGCTAGACGTCACAAGGACTGCCCCGGACGTTCGAGGATGTCAAGGTAAAGCGCGGACGCTCGCAGGACGCCTCATACTTGACGTTGACATAATTTCTCGAAGGAAACGTAGAACAGACGTCAATTAAAATCGGTGACGTCGAGGTGTAGCTCAGGACATTGTTGGGACGTCTAGCGCTCGACTTTCAAAGAACTTCCTGAAGAAAACGTGGAACTGACGTCGATTAATAGGGAGTTTTTTGTAAACTGCGCTTACCCCCCCCCCCCCCCCCCCCCCACACACACACACACACACTCCGCGATGGCCTTGGCTGTAGAGTCGGTTGCGGGACGGTGAAAACTGGTGAAAACGACCTACGAAAACCCCTAATGTCGATGACGTCAAGGCGTTGCAACGCCTTGACGTCATCGACATTAGGACATTTTTGCGACGTCTCGTGCTGGATGCATTGCTGGATGTTCAAAGAACTTCCCGGCCAAGACGTCGAATAGACGTCGATTAATGAAGACGTAGAGGTGAAGCTCATGACGTCGTCACGTTGTTGCGCGTAGGACGTGGTCGGAACCTCTCACGTGGACAGCGCAGCGCGGCGGGTGGGTTAACGCGCGCCCCCGTTATTCGCTCAAATGTCGCTGTTCGCTAAAACGTCATTCGCTCATGTAATATGAACCCTACGTGGACGTATCACTGACGTTGATAAAAAGTCTGAGGACCACGTCGCCGACGTCTAAGACCTTACTTGACGCCATCTCGAAGTCCTGTGCTACCTGGGCTCCTGCACCTCGCATGTTTGTTTACCCCCAAATGCGCCCACGTGCGTTCGTTTCCCCCACCTCAACCAATGACGGTGCGAGCTTGGCGGCCTCGTCACCCTTTGATTGACGTGCCAGGCCTCTTTACGTTTCGATGTGCCGGATACGTATTTTAGAACACTTGCTCGCCGTATATTTCGCTCTCCTTTTTACTTGCGATCAGAAAATTGTGCTCTGTGAATGCGCCGCGTTTGCGGCGGTTTGCGGCGGCGGCGGTAGTGGCGTGCCCACCGTGGGCGTGCCTACCAATTTACGGCGGCGGTGGCGGCGGCGGCGGCGGCATAAAAACGCACGGCGACGGCGTGCGGCGTAGTCGACGTCTTTCCAGCGCGTTCCAGTTACAGTTCTAGGGTTCTTCGAGTTCAAAGTTAGTGACGTCATGCAATCAGTCCCTGAAAGTGGTGAATAAACGAACGCACCAGCTACCGTTGAAATTTTGGATTTGAGCGCGAATTCGTTTCAACCTTTCAACGGTTTCAGTCACTGATCTCTATTGTAGAGATCAGTGGTTTCAGTCTTTCAGTGCTTCTGCTTAGGTTGACAGGTAATCACGACAGAATGCATATCGAACAGGTAAGTTGAGCCAGTTCACCTTACAAGCTAACTTGGCCTGCGCGCTAACTGTTATTTAACTAGCTCCGCGGCTTGCCGCACTTTTCAAACTCGACAAACTGACAGTTCGAATCAAGTCAAATCAAATCGCATTCTGTAACATCCTAAGTGATCTTAATTCACCTAAGATCAAAGATCGTACTAGACCGATCTACTGTAGCGAATTCCTATCCCCTAGGTCACCTTGGAGGGTTTCCTCAGCTACAAGAACAAGACTGTACTGGACAAACTTTCACCGCGCATTAATGTCATCAGTAAGTACGGAAACGCACGCTACCCGGATCATGAAATGCTTGAAAGCGTATCTCTAATACATGATTTATTCGTCCAGTTGGAGAGAATGGCTCTGGAAAAAGTAACCTGCTGTATGGTATGTCGAGCTTTTCATACTATTATCTAGTCATACTACTATACTATTATCGAGCTTTTCATACTATTTTCATACTACTATTATCACTATTATCTTTATGTGGATATGTGTGCTTGTTTTGTGTGTTTTCCCTTAGTTCCCCCCCCCCCCCCCCGTCTTCCACACTGTATTCGGCGGCCGGCTAGCAGGCGCATATGCGTAAGGGTTATCACCTTTCTGCCTAGCCTCACACGCTGCCGCGTACCAGTCAACTCTTTGTGCAAATAAATTACGATTACAGTTACAAAACTTTGCCTGTCGGTTCGATAAAATCTGGACAAATAGGGTACTGACAGGATAAGAACAGCAGGCCGGTCTCTTCCGAATGCCCGGCCTTCAGCATGCGTTCGCTGCCTTCCACCATGCTTTGTGTGCACGCTCGAGGCTCCCGAGACGCCGAAGCATTGTCGATGGTAGGAAGCTCTCGGAGACTATGCTGAGCGCAGGTTCGTCTGCTTCTTGAGCAGGGGTTGCGATGACGTCAGAATGCCGAGTTCCGATTGGCTCCTATTTGAAGGATGGTCAGTAGACCTCAAAGCAGCTAGCATTGAGGTCTACCCACTATCCGTCCATCAGAGCCAATCGGAGCTCGGCGTTCTGGCGTCAGTGCAACCCCCGCGCAAGAGGCAGACGAGCTTACACTCTGCATAATAGCGCCGCGCTTTCGGGTGCAACTGAAAGGGGCAAAAGCTGCGGCCCCATGATCCAATTAGAGTGATGAAGCGAACCACGTGACTATTCTGTGCAGGAGGAGTGGGCTGGGATGTCACATTGTCACGTGCTTCGCTGTAACGCACTGATTGGTTCACCAAGACTGTAACTTTCATCATTGGCCGAGTTATGCCGAAAAGAGTATACATATGTCTGCCCTGATCATTTGGGAATTTTTTCTGTCAGTATTTACAGGGCCAATCTCCTGAGATTCCCCTGAGAACAGTTCATCATGCTCTGATAGAAAAGGAAATCGGATAATAAACTGCGCATTGCCGGTAGCGGAGTTCCACAAGAATGTAGCACTAGAGTTTGAGACCATAGTCCAAAGCTTCAGAACTGTATGTCATCCGATTCAAAAGTTATAAACTCTTTTCAGAAATTTTAAGCGATAAAATTTGACCCATTGCTGGCAGCGGCACCTATTTAATTGAAAATTTTCAGAATCGTTTATATGACTTCTGACTCAGATAACAATAAATATCTTGAAGCTTTGGCATCTTGCCCAACTGCTAGTCCTATATTCGGGTGGAGACTGAGCGCTTGGTGACACATTGTTTATTCTTGCGATCTGGAACACACAATCGTCTTTTCTACCAGACACTGGCAGATTACGAACTGGCCCTCAAAAATCTACATCAAGTGCTTCGGTGTAGAAGCGTTGTCTGTGTCTGCCTACCTTCCAGCCATCGAGACCTTGGTGTCCCAAGAGGCAGACTCGCTGACTCAGCAACAGCGAGCCAAACTGCTCAGTGAAGGGAGGCAGAGAAGCGGCGCGACGGTGGCAGTGCGGCTGAACAATGCCCTCGGACGCTTTGCTGTAAGCGGCGCCGCTTTTCACCTGTCCGCGAAAATCCGAAGCATTTGCTCGGCGCCATCTTTTGACGCAGTCCGGAGCATGATGGACCAAGCTCTTATAATGTCCGGAGAAATAGCCAGCATAAAGACTGGCAGCAACTTTCAATCTTTGAAGTCCTAGCAATTGAAGCAGTATTTAAGGAGCGATCATTTAAATCTCTTAATAAGACACTAAACAGTCATTTCAGGGAGCAAAAGAACCTACATTTTTTTTATAAATTTTTCTGCTAAGTTTGGCAGGGAAACAGACTTGGTGCATAGGCCACATGATGTTAATTCTGAGATTGTCTATTTACCGTCATAACTGAATCTATGGGCTCTAAGCATCCTAAAAAACCCAAAATTACTTTCAAGGGTGGTCGATTTCCTATTAAAAATCCAATCAAAGATTGTGCCACGGCCCCCTTTCTGCGCCGTGGCGCAGAACACCAGGGAGTGCCACTAGACGGGAAGGCAGCAGGGGAGGGCTGCGGCAGTCAATCACAGGTGACGGCTTCCCGACGGACTAGATTTTCGAATATGCGCACCTTCGAAAACATTTGTCCGCCTGGATGCCGTCACTCGTGATTGGCTGTCGCGTGCCCTCCCCTGCTGCCTTCCCGTCCGGTGGCACCCCTGGTGTTCTGCGCCACGGTGCAGAAAGAGGGTGCGGCACAATCTTTGATTGGACTTTTAATAGGGAGATCGGCCACTCTTGAATGTGATTTTGGGTTTTTTAGGATGCTTAGAGCCCGTAAATTGAGTTACGACAATAAATAGACGATCTCAGTATCCACTTGAGTGCCCCTTTAAATGCACGGACGGACGGACAAAATATTGGGAGATTAGAGGAGTTCCATTATAAAGCATTTCATGCTTTAAAACTATAGTCTGTTGCAGGTTAAAAAGGCAGAACAAGCTCCTGCCCAAAAGCCTTCAACCCTTTCCACTTTAGCGGAGCAAATTCTGGGGAGGAGGAAACAGCCAATCATGGCAAGCAGAGAGCTTCGTAAGACGGGCTAGTCCTGGTTTATCTAACCTGCAGCAGACTATAGACTGGCTTTAGTACTACCGTGAAGTACCGATCAAGCGCCCACTCAAAATTTGGAGAGAATCACAAGAAAGTGGGGGATGAGCGCTTGTTAGATCACAAATTTTATCTATATTTGTACTGCACATATTTTTTCAGATGTTACAAAATTTAGGGATGGGCGCTTAGTGTGGATTGGGCGGATGTTCGGTATTTTACGGTACTCAAGTGGAAGGATGGGAGGTTTTACCCCTCACCCCTTTTCTTCATTGGTGCACAGCTCTTGTGCTTTGCAACCTACCGGGTGTTTGGGAGAGAAGAGAATCGTGTAATGGTGTTTTTTTCTCGTTGCAGAAATAAAGTGTGCATCATCGAACGCTCAGCCTCCGCCCAAATATGGCACTGGGGGTTGGGGCCAGGTGCAAAAGTTTCGGAACTTACTGCCATCAAATTCAAAAGTTACAAGCGATCTTCGAAAATTTTCAATGAGGAAATGGGGCTCGCTCTCGGCAGCAGGCGCCATTCGTCTCCACGCGTCCGCGGGCTTTGTTGGCCGCCATTTTCTCGTCGAAAATTTCTGCAAATTGCCTATAACTCTTTATTCGGATGACAGCAAGTTATGAAACTTCGGCATCTGGTTCGAATTGCTAACACCGTGGGGTGTCGGAAGAAGAAAAAAATTTACAGGGTTTTATTCGCCGAAAAAATAAATTATGCTTCGCAGAACACTCATTCTTCACCCAAATGTAGCTCTAGTGGTTCGAACGAGATGCCAAAGTTTCAGCACTATAACCGTTATTTTATTCAAAAGTTATAAGTGATGTTCTGATATTGTCAGTGGGAAAATGGCGGCTGACGGAACTCTCGAATACATGGAGCTCTATGGTGCCAGTTATCGAAAAGGGGCAAAAATGGACCCCATTTTCGCATTTAAATTTTCAAAAGATCACTTATAACTTTTGAATAAGATAACGGTTTGTGCTGAAACTTTGGCACATGGTTTGGGCCGCTAGCGCTATATTCGGGCGGAGAATTAGCGTTTGGCGATGCATAGTTTAATTTTGCAATAGAAAAACACTCTAAATGTTTTGTTGACACGCTGTACATTTGGGCATAGACTGAGCATTTGGCGATACATTTTAATGATGAGAAAAACACTTTTTTTTCTCCCACACACTTGGTGTGTTGACTTTGTGAGCAATGCACAGAAAAGTTGGTGCGGTGTATATAGCTCGAAACCCGCGTTTTAAATATTAGAGAGTGCATTTGTAAGCGCCCTGGTAGAAAACAGCTTACCCGGAAACTCAAAAGCAATCGTTTTGTCTCACAGGGGTGCATTTTGTGCAAGTATGGCCAGGTAGTGTCTAAGCATTCCTTTGCGCCAAAAATTATCCCTGAATAATTTTGAGCTAAGCACTTCATGTTCTTGTATCTGCGATAATTGCAACCTTGCACTGTTATATTAAAAGATGCTGAACTGCCACAAAGAAAAAACAAAATTTTGACGTTCGTGTTTATACAGCATAAGGCCTTCAGTGATGGAAGTGCTGCGCCATTTGCGCCAAATTGCGCCGTGAGCGAAAGTCTGCTACATCTTGCTCCAAAATGCCATTTTGGCTAAGAATTGCGCCACGCCTGCGCCAAGATGGGCAGAACAAAAAAAATTATATTTTTTATTTATGTATATATGTATTTCACAGCGTTTCTACTCACCGTATACGTTGGTTCATCTAAGGTCAGAGCACAGTCGAAAACTCGAACATATACAACACGAACACGTATTGTAAAAGCGCAATTCACGGGACATTCGCTGCATTTGATTGGTTTAATCGATGAAAGAACACATACAGGAAGATGGTCGGATGCCTCAATTTCGCGCTTTGACATTGTTTGGTGAAGCCCATTGGCTCGTAGCGTCGGCTGCGCTTTAAATTAAGCTGAAACAAAGTTTTAAGATTGCTCGACCACCGCGCTGATCCGTTGATACGCTGGCGGCTTGATCACCGACATCCTGTAAAATTTCAGACGATGTCGGCGGTGTCAGGAGCTAAAAGTCGCGACAAAACATTGCAAAATAGTAGGATGGCGGCTACCATGGGCGTACCAACCGGGGGGGCAAGGGGGGCGCTTGCCCCCCCCCCAGTTCTCAGAGTGTGGGGGGGGCAAGGCATGTGTTTTGACCCCCCCCCTCCTCCGAAACAGCCGCCCCTGGGCAGGGCAAACACTGGCCAGCGACGCCCAGGGGCACCGCCCCCAGCCCTGGGAGAGGGGGGGGGGGTTGCCCCCTCACTCAAAAACAAGTTGGTACGCCACTGGCGGCTACTGCGATAAAACAGAACCAGGCTCCTGTACTCCTGGTGAGATCAGTTGATTATTATGTCTGCCGTATGACTCCGTGGCGCCTCTCACCAGTCCACGTGTGTTGAGCTTCACCGCCTTGCACCGGAGGGCTAGGGAGTAGCTGCTGGCATGGGTGAGCGTCTGGTTTAGCACGATATACATGTAAATTATGCTAAGTACTATTGCAGGTCCGCATTCGTGGGTCTCGATTATATGATTTTGTTTTCAAATGTTGAGTCGAAAACGAAAGCAGAAAAAATATATACGCGGTGCTTTATTTGAATAAATGTAAGCGTAAGAGTAGGTTTTCATAATATTTTCGGGTGGCTATTTCTTTTTTTTTTTTTATTCAATTTAATTTTTTAATATTCAAGTTTTGGGTTTGGTAAGGATAAAATTTGGGAGGCGCATTTTTACTGATAGACGTGTTACCGACTATGTTGGTTTTTAATGGCATTTTACAGAAACAATACATACAGGCGAAATGAACTACCGGGTGTAAAAGTGGGAGGGAGGCTTTATCCTAATTGAAGTGTGATTAATTTCTCAATTTATTTAGTACCCATTGTAAATGGAACCTACTCTGAACAGGGCCTTATTTCTAAAAAGTAAGCTCTATGTACCTTTTGTGCCCTATTTGTTCTTATTACAAAAGGTAAGAATTAATATGCTCCACTATCAAAGAGAAACCCTCAGTCATTATCAAATATAAAGTCATTTAGCGGTGCAATCAATTTATTTTTAAGTGATATTCTAACAGAAGTTGGCATCTGCTCCAAAAGCGTCAGTGGCTGCTCCAAACGGATATTTTGCCTGCTACAGAACTTGCTCCAAAGGGACAAATGCCACTTCCATCACTGGGCCTTTGAGGTAGATGAGAAATTTAGCCAGTTCAGTAGACTGCTAACCTGGGGTCTTTAACGTGCATCACACAGTAGTAATACACAATCACACACCATTCTTTTTTTTTTTTTTTCAAGTGTTTTTTTTAAATGCATAGATAGTGCACATTTAACAAAATAAACTTTCCATGAACAAAAAAAAATAGTATGATATTTACAGTGCGAGAGTCCTGAGTTGGGAGGGAGCGATTTCAAAGCAAGCTTCTATTTTGAAAGGTTGCACTCAAAAAAAAAAAATGTTTTGGAAGAGTGGTTATTGCATTAATGAATGTAATGCAGGTCCTTCTTTTCTTTCAACGAAACATCTTGAGAGCGTTCATGTTCACCGACAACTTCGGCATGTTTCAGCTTCCTCGTGACGTCATCGACATCACAAGGACCCTGACCCAGTCCCACACCATCCTCAAACTGAATTCGACGATTGTCAGGTAGAGCCTACTGTTTCACGAGTTGCAATAACTTTTTCGATGCCCAAATTATCTCTCTATGCTCGCCTCCGTAAAGACTATAACAGCACGCAATGTCAGTGCTCATGCCTGATATGTTGGACTAAGGTGGTGACACGAAAGACTCAAAGAAAAATGACGCACAACTAAGTAGGGACAGAAAGGAACTTTCCATCCCTATGTAGTTGTGCACTGTTCTTCACCGCGTCTTTAAAAGGACCATGAAGGCGATTTGGAAGTTCAGCTTTACGATTGAAGGAGAAGTCATATGTATTGCAGGTGATGTTGTCGAAGTTTTAGCCTGATGTTGTGCTTCCGCCCCGCACAAATTAATTTAACAGATCCCACGAAAATCACTCTGAGACCGATGATAATGATGCCCTAAACTGTGAGAAAATGCAGCTTTGGAGTCACGTGGACCTTAACATCAATTGAGGCTCGTCGGCTGATCGGTCAATGTGACCAGAATTCGCTTGTTTTCGATCGTGAGTTGTTAAAGAAAACTGAGTTTGTTTTGTTCAATAACAATGTAAACCATATATTTTTGTCCGAAAGTTGGACTGCATTAGAAGCAAAATGCTATTTCGGTCCGCTGACGCGTAGAATCAAATAGCCGAGCGCTTTTCACTCGTGAACACTGGGCGCTAAAAACAAACATTGAGGACTTAGTGCGCTATGACTCGAAAAGCATCTAGTGTGGTAACGTGAGGTTATCTTCTCTCATGAGAAAAACAAAAATGGCGCATCATTGCGTTTTGTTCGCTTCGCCGCGCGATTCTCGGTTCCACGCGTGTAGGAAGCTGGAGAAACTGTTCCAGGCTGACATGCCGCAGTTTCCAGTACTCCAGGTCCACGTCAAAAAGCTTTGGTCAGACCTTGTCTTGCATGCCGCGATTTTTTCCGCGCATTCATCCAGCTTTCATCTAACGAGACCTTTCTGTGCCTATGGTGTACTGAAGTGTTGTGTGCAAATATGCGGGAACGAAGACGTTGGTAGACGCCCCTGCACGAGCCCAAGACTCTGTCGCTTTTACGCTGAGTCGCCTTGACCAGGACCATACTTATGTCTTGTCTCAGGTCAGTAAAGCTGATGGCGTCCGCGTTAAACCTGTCGCGGTGTTCTGTCTCGACCGGTACGTAACGGCAACACGTAACAATTATCGTTCTTCGTGATGCGACAGCGCCGCTCGCAACGTGATTGTCAATATACAATGTCGGCAAAAAGTAAGCCCTATATGCGCAGTTGCATTTGAATGCATTTGACTGGGTTGCGTTGTCAAACGGCCGCGAGTTATCGGGTCGTCCGTGCTTCGGGATAAGCGTGGCAACCGATTCAAGGAGTACCTTGGCAATCGGCGTACGAAGCATGAACGTCCCGGTTATGCGCAGTCGCAACGCTGTACGACGCTCTCAAATTACAAATCGCAGCTAGGGCTCACCGCGCCATCTACGCTCGTGACCGCTAAAGTCTACCGAAACTGACGGTTCACTGTTGACATCACCTCCGTTTTAAGACGGGTTGTACTGCGGGAAAGCCGAACGTCAGTTTCGGTTTCGTTGATTTATTTTATTTGAAATGATAAGCTTCACAGAACTGCATGAAAAGTTTGAGCACATTGCTGGGTCCCTAAAAAATCGGAAAACACCCTTTCCTAAAAAGAAAAGTTTGAAATCGTTTTCATGGTTCCTTTAAAGTCTGGTTCGCGCAGTGGCACTCGAGTGCGACCTGCTGCATTGTGCCTTCCGACCTGACTACAGCCAACGACAGGTGAAGAATTCGGCAGGTGATCCGCCTCCTGTGCACGCTTTCTGACTTTCGTAACGCTCCGTTGCACGTGCGGCCGAAGCCCCGAGAAATTGGCAACGAGCGAGTGCAGGAGGTGGAGCTCCTACCAAATTCCTAGCCTGTCGCCGACTTTAGACACAAGGTCTTGGGACATTTGTGAGGTTGAGCCTATGCACTGTTTGCGAGGAATGGTCGCCCACGACGTGTCGGCATTCCTTCGAGCCTGTGGCGAAAGAGCGGCGTGTAAAGCATGTGCAGATCAGAGGTGTTTCGGGGCTGCCCAATAGATGGCGCCAGTCTCTCCTCTCGTTGTAAGCAGTCGTAGGCGGTTGCGACGCAGTCGGACGCCTACAGCTGCTTAGCCTTTGGCGTATGCCGGTCACGTAAGCGATTATGAGGTTGACAATGCTACGGGGCATTTAAAAAATATTTACGGGGTTTTTTGGCTGCAAAAATATGCTATATGCCGCTGAACGCTGATTCTCTGGCCAAATGTAGCGCTGGAATCCGAACAAGATGTCAAGGTTTTAGAACCAGTAACCATATCATCTTATTCAAATGTTATAAGTGATTTTTCTTGAATTTCTGGTGGGAAAACGGCGACTGGCGGAGCTGAATGGCGTCGATTGCTGAAAACGGGCAAAAACGGGACCCATTTTTCTCTAGAAATTTTCATATAATCGCTAGTGACGTTTTAAAGTGATAACGGTTTGTTCTGAAACTTTGGCATCTGATTCGGACTGTTAGAGCTACATTTTGGTGGGAAATGAGCGTTCGACGATGCATATTTTATCTTTATGGTGAAAAAAAGACCTTGTAAATTTGTTGGGGGGGACACAACTCGGCAAGATACAGGCTTCGTATGCATGTACAAAGAAAAGTTAATTGATCACAGTTACGGTGAATTTGTGTTAAAGAGCCTTTTGGATAGATTAGTTGCACTACTGGACACTGAAAATAACCAAATGACTATTTTAGAAGTAAGACTTTTGTGGCAACTTTACGAGATCTGACCTGTGACCCTATTTGTGGAATTTTCCGTCCTAAGTTTGGTTCGAGATTTTGTTTCACCTAATGCACCTCAGCAATGCTAGGAGCCATCCCAGCCAATCCACTACTGTGCATGTATCACGTGAGCATGTGCATCTCGCATGTCACTGCACCTCTTCCGTAGTTCATAGGACGCTCCCACGGCGTTGAATTGGTGTCAGTGGCTTGTAGGTGTCCTCTGCGGATCATCATAAGGAGAAGCAGAGCGTAGCGAAAGCTACGGGTGGCCTTGTTACTCAATTTCTGCTGCTTACACGGCGCTTTTGATTTCTTCCTCTTTCACTGGATCTTTTAGTGTCTACTCTATGAGCCTGCAAGGACGTTTCTCATTTCCCTGTCGTACATAAATAAAGCGTCCTAATCATTTTTCAATCTTTAGAGGGCAGCTCTTAGGCGCCCGTTTCCGGGTTTCGCGGCGTCGGGTAACCGCGCTAAATTTAGCGGGAAAATTGACGTCGGGCGTGACTCAACACCAATTCAATTCCCGCTAAATTTAGCGGAGAAATTCAGTTTCTCCGCTAGATTTAGCGGGCAAATTCAGTTTCTCTGCTAGATTTAGCGGGAAATTCAGTTTCTTCGCTAGATTTTGCGGACAAATTCAGTTTCTCTGCTAGATTTAGCGGGGAAATTCAGTTTCTTCGCTAGATTTAGCGGACAAATTCAGTCTTTCCGCTAGATTTAGCGGGGAAATTGACATCACGTGACCTAAACACCAATTCAATTCCCTGCTAAATTTGGCGGGAATTGAATTGGTGTTGAGGTCACGTGGCATCAATTTTTCAGCTAAATTTAATGGGGAAACTGGGAGAAGGGAAGGGTATGGAGGAGGGAGGAGGAGGAGGATGGGAGGGTATGGAGAAGGAGGAGGAGGGAATGCCCTCCCCTCTTCTTTCTCAAGAGCTGTGCTCTAATTTCGCATTACAGGGATTTGTAATCATCTTTCATTTTTTTATTATCTTTCCTACAGTAAGAGTGAAGTGGTGGACTACCTGCACACCGCTGGATTCTCGAGCGAGAACAAGTTCCACATTGTGAGGCAAGGGCAGGTGAGGTTTCGCGCTAAAAATTTCTGGAGGAATTTGTCTCGTCTAAGGTGAGTTTTCAAGTACGGTGTTTTCTGGTGTATAAGTCGCAGCGTTTCTTGAAGTTTTTGTGGGTCTGTCTTATGCAGCACTGTTGCCAGCCCAGGCAAAAATCAGTCCACTTCCAGCTGGATTATGGAACTAGAAATGAGGCAGTCCAGCTGGATTCCAGCTGGAACCAGCTGGAATCCAACTGGACCCAGCTGGAATCCAGCTGGACTGCCTCATTTCCAGTTCCATAATCCAGCTGAAGTGGACTGATTTTCGCCTGGGAGTCGCGATCCTGGTGGCGTCCCAACAGCTGTAGTGCATGTGGCAGACGCCTGTTCTGCTGCAGGTCGCTCTCCAATGCGACAGCCCACGGAAGCTTCGGCATCCAGAAGTTGGGACGCCGTGACGACAGTGACGCCCGCGTTCGCTCGTGCCACTCGCAGCTTCTCGTTAGCATTTCTGCGACCAACCGCCAGGATTGAGACATGCAACAGCATGACGCTCCGGCTTCTGTGACATAATTTGTTGCCACTTCGGTACCACTTTTGATGTATGGGGAGCATAGGACGCTAAACACACCAGTCGGAGACGTGCTCCAGGCACCATACCATGACGTTTTGTTGCTCGTGTTGCGGCATGTTCGTTACAGACAGTCCAAAAAAACACGATTTTTAAACACTGTTTATAATATGCAGACACAACATTTCACCGCTTAGCAATCAATGTTCTTGCAGTTTAATGAACATAATAAAATTAAAATCTGGCAGATATACATTGTCTTTTCATGACCCTTTAAGATGGGTTCACACACCTGCGACTAATTACGATCGCATGCCTTAAAACCTCCCAAACTTTATCGCGACAAGATAATACTGTTGCCATCTATTGTCTACCGAAAAAAAAACAACCAAGTTCTTCCCGCAAACCACCTCGTTTACAATTTCCCTGCCCCGGATTTGAACGTTCACCGTGCTTCTCTTCTTAGCTCCAAGAAGTGGCGCACATGTCGGGAGAAGCTCTGATCCGGCTCGTCAACCAGTTTGCGGGCTCACACACATGGAGCACGGCAAGGAAGCTGAGCCGGGACTGCGCGCAGTACGGCGACCAAGACAAGGGCCGCGCGCTTGACTCGCTGGGAGAGTTGGAGCAGGCTGTCGACAAGCTCAAGCAGGAAAGGGAGGGTGCGTGCCGCTACCGCCGCTGCGAGCTCGAGTGCAAGTAAGAGGGCACTCTCTTCCTTACGCTGGTAGGGTTTCGTGTTTTTGATACACGAGGTGCTGTCAAAAGGTTCCGGGACTAGTCCCGTACGGAGTGCAAGTTCGTCTGCTTCTTTTCAGCGGTTGGACGGACGTCAGAGCGCTGAGTTGTGGTTGTCTTTGACGGAGAGATAGCAGGTAGACCTCAATGTTAGCTGCCTTGAGGTCTACCCACTATCTTTCAAGTCGGAGCCAATCAGAGCTTGGCGTTTTGACGTCGTAGCTACCCTTGCTGAAGAAGCAGACGAACGTGCAGCTCCGCATACACGACAAAGTACCGGGCGTTCCCAAAGAAAAGATAACGGTGTCTTTCTGCCCGCGTAAGTACAACGGACTATCGTTAATTCAAACTTCAGGAAGCCACGGATTTTGTTCGAATTATCAGAAATTCATCTAAATATGATGTGAGATAAAATTATTTGTTATACGGGTGGCTGCGCACACAAAGCAGATATATTTGATGATTTCCTCTACTCAGGCCCACTAATCATGAGCAGGTATGCCACGCGTGAAACATTGGTGAAACGTATGAGTTAAGTTTATTCGTCGCTCGAAAATGTTGTATATCGTGGACTGTTTAGACAGCTCAAGACACCTCAAAACAAAGTTAGGTTTGTTCGTCCAGCAAAAAAATTGTCTATGGTGGACTATTAGCCTTGTTGAGCGTGCTTCTTACCGAGCCCCGGTGCACTGCGAAGAAGCAACACCCGTGAGAAGCAAGCTTCGCGGGTGTTGCTTCTCCACGGCACACGGGTGCTCGACAAGAAGTGCACTCAACGGGACTGCGAGAACAAAAAGTATGAATTACACGAAAACACCGTTCAAATTTAAGCGGCTTTTAAATACGTTAAAAACGTAGCAGGACAACCAAAATTTTGAAATTTGTTCAAATTAACCAGAAGTATGAAATATTTGAGTTTGAATTATCGCGAGCCTACTTAAACTATGCATCGCAGAAAGCTCAAACTGCGTGAGAATGTGACTCTAGCAGTTAGGTTAGAACACGGGAGTTTGAGAACATGACGTTGCCTGGATAAAAGATAATGGAGCAAGATGAAATTAGAAGAGAGATAATTGAGAAAGACAACAGAGCAAGCAATGCTTATGCATTGCTTGTTATGCACTATGTATGGTTTGTATTACATCGATTAGACATTAGACCTGCATGAAATGCTTTTTTATTAGAGTCGAGCATAACACTTTTTGCATGAACACATTCTGTGCTAAAGGACGTACGAGTCTGTTTCGACACATGTTTGACCAGACTTTCTTGGGGCTTTTAAACATTTTTTTTTCTTCTTTTGTTAGGACCATTAACCTGGTTATTCAAGAAAAGGACTTGGGGATACTCAAGAAAAGACTGTCAACTGTGAGTCTACCTTCTGTTGCTTTATAATTTCTTAAAGTTTTCATTGAAAAGCTTCAGAATGCTAGTAGCTTGTCCAGTGTCTGCAACTTGGATGTCGAAGATGATGCAACAAAAATTGACCTTCAGTGTTTCTTGGAGTTGCCATTCATAAATTATAAAAGTGAGAAGAAAGAACTTATCTTAGGACCCTGACCTGCCTGCTTCCTGTGCTTTCTGAAACCCTGGAAAGTCCCGACTGCTTTCTGCTCGTCTGCTCACCCCTCGTGCCATGTCAGATGATTCTGTCTCTCTTAAAACTTTGGAAAGAAAGTAAATTTTGTATTCTTGTCATGTAAGGGCTACGATACAATTTCGTATGAACTGGCTACAGCCCACTTCTCTTAATTAAAAAATATAGTGTGTACCCCGAAGATATGTAGTGTTTTTTTGTTTTTTTCACTGCGAAAATAAACTTTGCATCGCCGAACGCTCACCCTTCGACCAAATCTAGCGATAGTGGTCCGAACCAGATACCAAAGTTTTGGAACTAACCGTTATCTCATTCAAAAGTTATAAGTGATTTTCTGAAACTTTCAATGGGAAGATAGGGTCTGTTTCTGGTAACTAACACTATTCAGTTTCATGCATTCGAGAGCTCCGTCGGCTGTTATTTTCCCAATGAAAATTTCAGGAAATCAATATATTAACTCTTGATTGATATAACAGTTAGTTCTAAAACTTTGGCATCTTGTTTGAACCACTAGTGCTACATTTGGGCGGAGAATGAGTGTTCGGTGACGCATGGTTAATTTGTGCGGCCAGAAAGACCCTGTAAATTTTTGGGGGGACCTGATGATCTTAGACGAGCCGGTGTTTTGCTAGGTTTGTTGGTTGGTGCACAATTACAGGTGTGGTGCTTTTCCACAGCTAGATCCACTAAAAAGACCACGCCTCAGAGTAGTGACACTCCTGCCATCTTGGTGCTTCAAACCACGGTTGCCAGTTATCCAAAGCAATTCATCTGGAATCGCAGGAAACGCTTTCCGTCCTCTAGGAAAGTTAAAACAGATTGTGATCGAGTGAAATTGTATCGCTCCAGCTTCCTTGCACCTCATCTAAAAGTCAGGGAGTCGCGTCTCCGAATCGTAACGGTCACCGGTTGCACCCGCTCTGCACCAAGCACCAAAATGGCAGCGTCCACAAGAAAATCGGGGAATGGAGTGTCCATACCCTAAGCGTCACTTATATAGTGACTCCAGCCACGGCCGGTCAAGCGCAGCTCATCGTGGTCGTTTGATCCCCCCGCCTTTAGCTCGAGGCAAAGGCCGAAGAGATCCTGCCCAAGTACCATGCCGTCAAGGAGAACTACCTGCGCATTCACGGTGCAATCAAGGTAACGACGCTGCCTTGAAATGCGGCGGCATTTACGGGGCCACTGAATTGCGAGATGTGTGCGTGTCGGTCTGTTGCGGCTCGACAGCGCGTTCGCTCGTCGGTCGAAACCAGGGGGAGGAGGGAGCACGCGGCGAGGGAAGGGCACCTCGGTAGACATCTGAAGAGCATGTTAGATATGCTGAAGCATCGTGTGCGTCTGACACCGCGTGAAACTACGAAGAGACTAACATTGTGACGTCATGCGACACCGCATCACAGCACCGAGCACAAGCAACGTCTCGGATACTAAGCTGGCAGTTTCAAGGTTAACATTCTTGCGCATTTACGATATCAGTCGATCAGTATCGGGGAATTACACCGGATAAGCGAGCTATGGAACGACCGGGGTAATAAATAGCGCGGAAAAGCATCCGAAAACATACTGGCTGTTATACTTCTGTTAGAGAACAAAGTGTGGCATTTGAGTAAATAATAGTTAATAGAAACAATTAGCTTTCGACTTTGCGGGTAGAGCGAATGCGGCGACACCTGCAGGTGCCGTCATGTAGCGCCTTAGAGGGTGCATCACACACTGCTTGTGACCACTTAGATGAGAGAATCCGAAGGTTTTGCAACATGTGCGAGATCAAATCTATGCGTTAATGAGAAGTTATCTCTTCACGGTCAGAATTATTTCAGGCTCGGTGTAAGCATGGTGCGTAACATACACGCACATGGGAAGTGTTCCAGGGCCAACCGACGGATGGTGTCGTTGCGTTCTTTTGTCTTAAAGGGCAACTCTGGTTCAAAACGAAACCAAAATAAATGACTGGTATCGCTTTAGTGGCACGAAATACGATCATAGACAAAATATTACATCAAAAGTGAAGCCGCGTAGGTACTCCACTAAAACCGATTTTAAAGATGCGACCAGCTGCTCTTTAGCGGGCAGCAAGCGAGTTATCTTTTAGTCGAGGAACACTGGCGCAGCACCCTCGTGACGTCACATCGCGGCCGGACGGCTGATGATCAGCGTTGCCATCCCTCGAGCAGATAGCTCCGGTTTTGCCGTAGACTCCCGAAACCAAACTTTGAGGTGCGACATTTATAAAACTACACACAATATCGAGGAAAAAAAACAACAAAAAGCCTTGTAATTCAGGGACACTGCTTTAAGCTGAAAACAGTCGTAATAAAAATTCAAAAATATAGAGTGGAGTTGCCCCTTAAAGGCCTGTTCGCACATACACTACGGCGCTATTAGTCAGCGCCGGAAATGGTGCTAACCTTGCTAATGCAACACTGACTTCACGCTGTGTTAGTGATACAGTGCTGTGACAGCACTGCATCAGTGCTGAATAAGTGCTGTTCCTAGTTACTAGCGGTTACAGTGCAATCGATTGCACTCGAATGCAACCATGCGGTCCAGCCTTTAACGCTGTCATCGATTGCAGGAGCAAACGCAGCGGCTCAGGGAGCTCAAGCAAGCCGCCCAGGCGAGGAAGTCGGCGCTGTCCGGAACTGGAGGAAGCTCTGCTCGCCTGCAAGACGAAGATCATCAAGGAGAGGCTGTCCCGAGAGCGCTGCTTGGAGCGGAAAGCGCCGCCAGAGAGGAACTCGCGGTGCTTGCCGGGAAAGAGGCGGAGATCGCACAGATGGAGGTGGCGCTCGGCAACCAGCTCGGCGAGGTACGCGAGGCGCTGAGCGACGTCGAAGGGGAACAGGCTCGCCTGAACCGCAGGTATTTGGACCCTCTTTGATGCGTGCGCTTTGGACACTGTTGGCCTCGTATAATGTCCAACCTTACTTCTAAATGCAATAGCATTTTGTTTGGCAGCCCCCTGGAAAATTCTCCTCTGTAACACGAAATGATTTGTTTTGGAGCTTCAAAGTTGGTTTACATGCATTTAGTTCTCTGTCATTCACCCATTTGTCACTGTAATCATCCTATACCTCGCCTACCCTCCTTTCTGGGGGATGGGGTCCCCCATCACTTTAGCCGTTCCTAAATTGGTTCCTGAAACACGAGTGTTTGACAACCACTGCTCTAGTGAAACGCAGGCCAGGCCACCTCGTAGATGGTGCTGGCGTGTCTTCTCGTCATGAGAGATCGCAAGACCTTGGTCGTGAGCAAATGCAAGTGCAAGTCCCACTTGACTCTGCGCGTGCGGTGTCATACAAAGGACGGCATGATACGCGGTTGTCGCAGTGGATAAACGGGCGTCGCAGTTGTCTTCGCTCCATGATCAAAATGAGATGCTCGCCGGAAGTACTCCGGTCTTCTTCGCAATATCTTGCCAGAGGAAGGAGCGGACCGAAGAACGGCAGTGTGCTGAGGCTGCGCACGTTTGTCGTGCCAAGGATGACGTCGGAGAAGGGAGAACGGCATTCTTCCTTCAAACGAGGCACGGCCCATGCCGTCGCCGTGACTATGCTACGTCTTTAGCGGGTAAAGGAGTAAAGAAACAAAGCATCTTTGTTCGGTGAGAGTGTGCGGACATGCGATGCTTAGTTACCTGCTACAGGGTTCTTTTATCGGCAGAATGCGAGCTTCATTGAACAAAGGCAACGCTGTCACATTTTCACATAGTCTCCAACAAAACACCGGAAAAACGGCCTAATTTTTTTCTTGGCCTTTTACCAGAAGTGGTAAAACGTTCGGTGTTGACTGAGGGTTGCGAACTGAATCTTGTCAACTAAAATGTTTCAAGTCACATCGTGTTTTCAGTGAGTATACTTCGTTCGATTTACCCGCAAGCGTCTGCTGTCGGTGGCAAAAAAGAAAATTTGATGTTCGTGTTTATTCGGCGTAAGTGGCGTCCCGCCTTTGACGCGTGCGGAGACGATGGTTTACGCCGTAGATGAGAAGTTTAGCCAGCACAGTGGCAGTGCTAGGCTGGGGTCTTTGATGTGCAGCACGCAGTAGCGATACATGACCGCATCGCCGGTATGACACTTGATCCAGATCAAAACGGACAGGAGTGGGGATTGAACCCAGGGTCTGCAGCTTCTGCAACGCGAGCTTTTGCTTCGTGTGCTCCGAGCTGCAGTGCACCAACGCTCTTGGCCAACAATTCCCCCTCTACGTCGGTGCAGAAACGTGCAGAGTGTGCTCTATGTGCTTGAGATTGGCCGTGCTTGTAAATTGAAAAAATTGCAGTGGCTTAGCTTGGCTATGCCAGGATATACGTAAGCGTAAGCTTAGGTTCAGCTGGTTATTCTTAGCTTTCCTGGTTGTCTAGGATTAGCTTGATTATCATGCTTACTGCTGCTTCAACGCACACACACGGTATACACATTATGTGACTACTTCGGGATCCGATGAGTTAAGCTTCTCCGCTCTTCTTATTGCGGAGGAGGCGCGGTGTAACCGAGCTTTCGGTTGCACGTCAAAAGATTCCCGGGTGGTCCAAATTAATCCTCAGTTCTCCGCTGGGGCGTGCAGATGCCCGTTGTTGGTTTGGCCAGCTGTGCGCCGTGTTGTTATGTATCGAGCAAACCAAGCTGCCGCCCAAAACAACCGGACAGCGCGAGCCATGATCTCGAGCGGGTGCATGCACGCAGCGTGTGCATTGGGGACTGACCTAGGCGCCATACCAGTCCTGCCCGTTCCGTCACTGCTCCTCGCGCATGCGCAGCACGGCTCTCCAGGAGCCACGCGAAACTGCTCAAACTCGCCAGTGTAGCTATACGCTACAAAAATTAAGTCACAGCGATAAGCTGCGACACGTTGCGGCGAAGTCGTTGGGCATCGGCGTCGCGTTCACGCGCCGTGGGGCACATGGACAAAGACGTTCGGAACAAAATAGACATCTTACCGATCTCGTTCCAAACACTTAAGTTTCTATTTCGTTTCGGAGCGTGGGAACGCTCGTATCCCGTCAGGAGCTCTTGGCATTGACAGTGCTACGACAACATTTTGTTATCATTCTTTTTTCTTTGTTTCGAAAGACCGCGTGCGGTGGGCATTGGGTACTACAAAAGGCTTGAGGTAGTACACCGAAGCACTTCTTATGAGTTGTGAGTGCGAAAGCATGAATGTCGTTCTTGCGCGCATTCTTGGGAAGTGGCCGCGCCGCGCTCGGAGTATGCTCGAGTGGTCTTTCTCTGGGAGGCGCCGCCAACCAACCGCTTCTTTTTCAGCACACTCTGGCACGGGCACATAGTGCCATGGGGTGGCTCTCCTCGAAACTGACGCACCTCGGCCAATGGGAGCCTTGTTCCTTGAAACTATGATGCACGCCAGCCAATTGGAGCCCATTCATCAGATTTCGGCTTCACTTAGAGAGGGAAATTTATTTGCCGTTTGGTTCGGCTTTTGCGCGGCTTCAAAGCTGGGAGCCTTCAGATTGGGGCTTCTTTTGCTCCATTGGGAGAGGGAGTTTAGCTGCCGCTTGGCGCGGCAGCTGATGACGTTGGCTCACTCCATGGGACAGTTAATGTCTTTGCATTAAAACATAAAAAGCAGAGCGGGTCATTAATGCTGTGGCATAACTCAATGGTGACATCTCCGCTTCGCATGCAGCGGACCCAGCTTCGATTCCTGAGGGCAGCAGGCGATCTTTTTCTAAGGTTGTGCACTATCGATGACGGACGCCCTACATCGCTAACTACAACATCAACACCTACGACAACAGATGTCATTTCCCGCGGCGGGAAGGGCCTGTAACAGCTATCGCTGTAAAACACAGTGCAAATGGGTACAGAAAATCTAAATAAATCAAACGAGCCTATTGTTCCAGGCAAAATTGCGAGCAACGTTATTCAGCCTATCAGCAGTTTGGGTTTACTGACTAGAATAACAACTGCTCCATTTGCTGTCAACTAAAGCTTGAACTATATTTTTTATATTACAGTATTCAGCCTTCCCACTTTAAAAAGTATTAGCAATACTATTGAGAACCTTTGTGCACGTTGCAATATTATGGCTCTTTGTTTTTTCTGACGATTATGCAACAAATTTGCATTGCTGTCTCATGTATGTGACATGCCGGGCTATGGTTTTTTGCCGCCTAATGCGACCGGTTTTGCCATACCGTCAATGCAGGCTGGGAGAGATCGTCGAACGGCGGGACTCGGCACTGAAGCGACGAATTCGCGGCACAATGTTCGGCACGACGCGCGAGCGCGATGCGTGGATCAGAGGCGAGCTAGAACAACTGGACAGGTGCATCCACGCTGCGCAACAACAGGTGAGGCCTTTTTGCATCTGTGCTTTGTTTCAGCAACTGCACGGCATGCTTTGCTGAAGTCGCTTTCCTTGCATCGTCTCTTGTTTTCTGAAACGGGCACCAAAACAGGTCGAGAATTTGCAGTCGGAGATTGAAGGAGTCGCCGGCGAAAGAGCTCGCTGTATCTCGAGACTGCAGGCAAGCTTTTCACGTGCACGGGTTGCTCTGTTTCGGTGGAATGCCTTCTTGTGACTGTCACTTGGTTGTCGTGGGAGCGGACGGGGGACACTCTTTTTCTTAATTCTTTTTAGTTACTTCCCACATCAAAATCTGTCGCTTGGTTGTCTGGTGCACCTGCCACATATATCTTTGTGGGGCTTCTATGTCTGACCCGGGCTCTTAGTTTTCTAGGAGATACATAACTTACTCTATGGAACTGCTGGGTCCCTGGCGGCATGAGAAACAGTGCCGTTATTAACGTGAAACATTCTTTGGCCTGGTGTTCGGCATTTCGTGAAGCCCCGATAAAAGAGTGACCGCGAGGCTTGACACCGATTGGTTGACAGGTGGGAGAGGAGGAGCTAGGGTGCTTGACGCTGATTGGTTAATGGGGAAGTCATGTGACCAGAGGGTAGTGGATGGGGAGCTCGACTACCCGTGCGCACTGAGGAGAGGAGCTTGAAAGTATGGGGGGCTCTGGAAGATCACCAGGTGTATCAACCTGACTAGCGATAGTAAATCCCTTCATTCTAGGAACAACGGGCGAGTGTAGACATTGTGCGCGTTAAACTATCTGATCAAGAACACCATGAACATAGGTGCCTGGCGTCTGGAAACTCGGAGTATCGCTAAACGTTAATGATGCTGGCACGTTTTCTGTATGCAACACAATTGCCTAGCAATTTGCCATAAATTTTTACTGGTACGCACATTGTACGCTTGGCTTACAAACCCCAGCATCATGGCATCTCAATTTATTCTTGACGACACTGATTTTCGTTTGTGTTTGATGATCAATCAGTCAGTCAACCATAAGTGATTTTTTCAAGATACTATAGAACAACCTTGTGATGGTGGTATTGCTGGACTCATGCAAATAGAGAAATAGTATGACTCTATACGCGATTGAATCACACTTCAATGTTTAATGGTGTTTTTCAAAAACTTTAATTTTTGAATTGTAGTTTTGAATAATACGCCATTCAAATCCCCTTGATTTGGTATAGCTGGGCATCTCTACAGGTATAATTTTAGATGAAATGCGTCAATTTCTTGCCACCCCAATGTACCCGTTGGACTTTTGGAGCCCATAGGCAAAAAATGTACCGTAAAATACCTAGCAAGCACCCACTCAAAATTATGGGATAATCACGGAAAACTCGGGGATGGGCGCTTGTTAGGTCCGAGAGCAAAAACGCAGAAGGATCGCATAGTCGGGTGGGCCCTTGCTCGGCCCGACCGCCGAATTCATAATGGCGGCCATTCGATGCACTTGGAAAAGGGCCGTCATTCGCCGAGCGTGCGAACGTATAAAAGCAGAGAAACCTTGCAGGAGCATGGATATGAACAGCGATGTCTGGCTTACATTCTTTCCATGGCGCCCATGCCATTCAACAACTTAGACTTTCCTAGCGACCGTACACGAGTGCATCGTCCAAACAAGCGAACCGAGCGAACGCAAGCAATGCAGCGCGATGAACACTGAACTAACCGAACAACAAGCGGAAGCGGAGAGGGCAGAGGCACACGGATACACGGCACGTGTGCAGCACACGCGCTAAGCTCTGTGCTGCTTTCCATTCACTAGATCCTCCTTTCCAACGTAGTGTATCTTCACTGCGTCACTCTTGCCACCGTGCCCTTGCCTCTCTTCCTTTGTACACCAGCTCGCCTGTATCTTTTGTTATTTCTGCCATTTTACCTCGATTCCCCGCGACGCCGGAGTGTTGCCGTGTTGCGCTGGAGCCCTTCGCCCAATTCCCGCAGCGCCCTTCGCCCCCTTCGCCCGCGCTGTCGTGATTCATGACTAGTGCCGGTCGCTTCAACTTCAGGAGATAATGGCCGTCCGCGGCGACTGGGCGCTTGCCATGTTTTTCGCATATTTTTTGAAATTTGCCTAAAATGGAGGTGGGCGGTTGATGTGTCCTCTGTTTGTTTTTGAAATCGTTCAAAAATAGGGGTAGGCCTTAATATGACATGGGCCCATGCTCTGTATTTTACGGTAGTTATATTAAATTTAGTTCATCTTAGAAATAGGTAAGTGGAAGCTTAACAACAATTCTCACAAGTTCGGCTGGGGTTTTGTTTAAGCATATCGTTATAGTGAAAGGCTTAGAGAAACTATGCAATATTCAATCCGAAAATATTCAGCGAAAACCACTGTTCGCTTTGAATTCGCTTCATACTCAAAATCCACTATTTGCATATGTCTAGTGTATAAATATATAACACTTTCCCGTAGGTTCAGTTAAACAAATGTCACAAAACTTTGGTTGATGCAGGTCTTGGCAGGGATTTGTTTTTCACTACATAATTACCCAAGCAGTTGAAAAAGTAATGTCTCAATTATCTTGCACTGCAAGTGGTTCCAGAAAGTTAAACCCAGCAAAATTAAGTAAAGCCAGAATCCGGAAGCAATGTACCGTAGCACAGTCACCTCGAGTGTTGTTCCTAGGTCTTATTTTATTTATTTTTGCTGGAAATATGGAGCCCCAGTTGGTTATTAGGGGCAAAGCTCCTTAGGGTCTAGCCTTGTCCGTCCGTCCGTCCGTCCGGCGTCCGTGCTCAGATCGATTGCCATCCCATCTGTCTTTAAAAAAAGAAAAAAATGTTTGCGCAGTCGACCGGATTCGAACCTGTGCGGGGAGACACCAATGGATTTCTAGTCCATCGCCTTAACCACTCGGCCACGACTGCGGGACGAGTAGGGGCTCTGAGATGTGGTAGTAACTCAAGAGCTGGGGATGTCATGGATGAAACGTTGCATGTAGCCGCTCAATCTATACAGGAGAAAGCGCTGCGGTCAAATGCGTATGTAGTCGCGTTAAACTTTGCATGCATTGGCTCAACGTTTATAGACGAGAGGGCGCTGCGCTCAAATGCGTATATAACCACGTTCCATACCACACATTCTCTTTCTGACATGGACCGTTGACTTAAGCGGTGGGGATGCGTTCCGACGGCTTCTAGCGGATCAAGCTGATCCGCTAGAAGAACCACTGGCTCTGCATTTCACCGACCATAAAGCAGTAATAATGAAGTCGAAACGCCACCCGGAACTCAGCACTACCTATGAGCAACAAAAAAAATCAGCACCATCAGCACTACCTATGAACAATAAAATCAGTATCATCAGCACCACCAGAGCTTAATTCGCCCCAATCAGCATCATTCTACCACGTGGAGATGCGGTCATTTTTCTCGGGGCTGTCTGCTCCTCGTTTTCTCCTGGCCAGTTTGTTGTTTGCATGGCATGACAGCATCCGCATGCTTCATTGTTCTCACAAACTGCCTCGCGGTGTCGCTTGCTTGATACTGCTTGTCTGTCCACCCGTCCTGCACCCCTCCAAGGAGGCGCAGGCAGAGCTGGCTTCGCTGCACGAGCACAGGAATGCCAACCGCTCTCTGCTTCAAGACTTGAAGAAGGAGAGCTACAGAGATGTCGATCAGAATGTGTAAGGTGTCTTGCTTGCCGGAATGCCGACGTGTCTCTTGTCTGCTTTCTCTCGTTTTTTTCCCTGGGACGAACTGGAATGTTGCATGTGTGTGTCTATTTCTTGGTTAGTACCCATTATAGTCCACTACAATGTAAGCAGGTGAAACGAAGCCCCTCCCATAAAAATCTCTACTCTATGATCGGTGGCCTTGCCTCCTCTCCAGCATTTGCTCTCCCAGGCGAAAATCAGTCCACTTCTAGCTGGATTATGAAACTGGAAATGAGGCAGTCCAGCTGGATTCCAGCTGGGCCCAACTGGATTCCAGCTGGACCCAGCTGGAATCCAGTTGGGCCAGCTGGAATCCAGCTTGACCGCCTCATTTCCAGTTCCATAATCCAGCTGGAAATGCACTGATTTTTGCCTGCTAAGATGGAAAGGGTACACAGGGCTTTGTGGGAGGAGCATGTAGGCTATAACTCGTTGACTCACATATTTGCTTGCATCCTCTCAAATCAAACCAAGCCTTAGAACATTCAGGAAAACACAAGAAATGTGCAAAATGCAGACAATATGGTAACCTTACTTTTGTGTCGGGGTTCAACCTGGTGGGTGGTTTGTCTGCATTTGTACTCTGTGCCACTTTTACACGGTTAGCTGTTAGTGCCCCTTTCCGGCAAAAGGTGCTCGCATACGAATGCAAAACCGCACTCTACGGTGGAGGCACTGCTTTCCCTTACCCTGTCGTTTCTCGTACACGTCAAGGCTCCCTCTCGCTCCACCCTCCCTACCCCCTGTAGCTGCCACCATTCTTGCTCCGGCGACGCCGTTGCAAAATACCCACGTGGTTGCGCTGTGCAGGACACAAACGAAGCACAGCCTCGATCGACAACATAAAGCAAAATTCTGGATGCCCAGTAAATTTATTCAGGCTCGTGTTTATGCTGTGGAGGCGAGATACAGCTAGTGCAGTCACGCTGCACGCTTACATAGAGTTTTCAACGTGCAGTGTGGGGTAATCATTACGCAAATGCGTGCCTGAAATTTGAATTGACAGTAATTTCGTCGGATGGATTCAGCCATGGTAGATCAATGTTCACTAGAAAATCGCCCGTCATAATCTCCCGAAGATTATGAGAGAAAATCCCTCGTAATCTTAGTGACCATCGAGTCGGTTGTTGTGAGCGTTGGCGTGGTGTATATGCGTTTTCAGCAGACACTTCAGGGACGAGGAACATTGCCAGTCCGTCCTGAACAGCGCTCGGGACGAATTTGCCAAAGCGCAGTCTCGGCTCGCCAAGGTCATGGGCAGGGTACGTTTATTTTTGTGTGCACCGTGTATAACCTGTATCAAGCAAAATCCTTTTTGGTAAAAAACTCTTCTACTACGGTATTTTACTATGCAAGTAGAGTGATGTCTCGTTAATATGGACACCTCCGTTCCCCTTAAAAGTCGTCCGTAATAATGAGACAGAACTGCTCGTATTTACCCAGTTTGTCCTCGAGAATTTTATCTGTATAGCAGAGCATCTCTATTAACTAATATTAACATTAACGAAATACCACTTTAGTTGAAGAAACTATTCAGATGAGCCAAACTTTCATCAATTCTCCAGCAAAACCCCATTTTGTCCAATGCATTCAGTTGAGTGAACCCTCACTGAGGTAAACTTTTTCTTGGGGTCCCTTGAAGTTTGTTCGAGTTGTATTTCACCGTGTACTTCGTACGATTGCATCAGCTTTAGAAGCTCATCACTACTATTTTTAGTTTATTATTTATACTTTTAATGTCTGTAGCAACATTTGTTCATTTTAAATTTCTGCTGCTTCAATTGCTCAAACTCCTTTCATTGCAGCTTTTTTTTTTTTTAACATTAAGGATAAGGTGGATTTTTCTCGATACACAGGGATTTTAGCACATAAAAAATGAATTGTTTCACTCACAGTTACAGGAATCATTTTCTCCAAAGTCAGGTTTGTTCCTGTCTTCTCAGTCCCGCATGTTAATATTATAGGTTGTTACTAATTAAACAATCGCCTGAAAACTTCTTTTTTTTTTGTCAGACCCAACTGGACATTATTCTAGAATGTTGCTTTGGTGACAAAACGATGGCCATTTACACCAAAAACGCTTGTTGCGTAAAGGCTGTATCGCCTATGACGAGCGAGCGCACACGGTACCTTTTATCGACTAGTGCTGGAACACTCTGGATCTTATGCATCATTATTTCACCGTAGGCTGGTAATGAATCTAGCGATATAACAGGGTGTTTTGAGTGAACTTTCCGCCTTAAAACGAGCCAGAAAAATCGACGCCTGCTCACAGAAAGCTCAAACCTTCACCGAACGTGCACCGAGCAGGCCAGTTTTATAGTGTGAAATTTCAAGCGTACGATTTACTCGCAGAATGAACGCACTTTTTTTCCGAAAAATCGAGGCAAAGTTGGGGGTGCGTTCATTACGCGAGGTAAAATTTTTGCGTCCGTATTTACTCGCATAATGAACGGACCTTTTATCCCGCAAAAATCGACGTAACTTCTTATCTCTTTGCGCGCGGCGCGGCGACTCCAAAGCCAAACTGCGATGCGCAAAAAAAATGCCCCTCTCCATGTTTTTTTTCTTGCTTCCGTGTTTGTTTTTTTCCCCGCCTTTCGCAAGTTGTTTTGTTTGCCCACGCTGCCCATGCTTTCGCGACCTCGCTGCACCAGGATAGAAAAGTGTGTTCATTTCGAGGGCTTCTCGCTTCTCTTTCCAAAGTGCGAGGAGGAGGCGAGGGCAGGATCTTCATTATGTGCGCTTTGCTTGGGCGAGGGCTTCTCTGCTTTTCTTTCTTATCTCCTTGCGCGCGGCGCGTGACCCTGGAACCAAACTGCGTCGTGCGAAAAAAAGAAAAAAAAAGCTCCTCTTAAAGTTTTTTTTTTCTCTTAATTCCGTGGATTTTTTTTTTGCCGTCTTTCGCAAGCTGTTTCGCTTTGCTTAGGCGAGGGCTTCACCGCTTCTCTTTCCTATCTTCTTGCGCGCGCGCACACCCAAAACCAAACTGCGCTGTGCAAAAAAAAAAAAAAAAAAGCTTTTTTTTTTTTTTCTTGGTTCCGTGGATTTTTTTTTTGCCGCCTTTCGCAAGCTGTTTTGTTTCGCTTTGCTGAGGCGAGGGCTTCTCCGCTTCTCTTTCTTAACTCCTTGCGCGCGGCGCGCAACCAAAAATCCAGACTGCGCTGTGCAAAAAAAAAAAAATCTTTTTATGCTTTTTTTTTGCTTTCGTTGGATCTTTTTTTATTTTTTTAACGCCTTTTACAAGGCGTTTTGTTCGCTCACGCTGCCCATGCATTCGCGACCTCGCTGCACCAGGATAGAAAAGTGCGTTCATTTCGCGCGCGTGGAGGGAGGGGGTCAAAATTTTGACGTCCGAGTTGGGAGTGCGTTTATTACGCGAGTGAAAAAAAAAGTCGAAATTTTGAGAGCCGACTTGGGGGGTGCGTTCATTACGCGAAGTGCGTTCATTGTGTGAGTAAATTCACGGTAGTTCTCTTCCCGTTAAAAAGCTAGAGCAAAAAGTTTGCCAAAGTCAAGGTTGGGCGTGTTGGCAGACGACCGAGTTAGCGACGCTATTTACTTGTGGCGCCATCTCCCGATAGGCGTAGCAAGCAGACAACAGGGTGCTTCTTGTGCTCGCTGCGCCCATCGGTAGATGACGCCACAACTAATGAAAGTCGCTAACTCGGCCGTCTGCGAATGCGACCAACCTTGACTTCGGCAAGTTTTTTGCTCTCATTTTCTTAGAGAAAGAGAATTACCGTAATAGTATTCCGAGAGATGCCTCACCACGGAAGGATAGCCCACCTCTATTTGTATTGTGATTTGCTTTTTTCTTTTTTCTGAAACACCGAAAGATAGCTTATTTCTAGTAATTGCAGGACCCTGGCCATTGGTGACGTCAGCAAAAGCGGTGTTACTTACATGGTGGGAGATAAGCGAACATTGTTGACTGGGAAGGACGGTTGTTTTGGTTCATCGACCCTTTCTGTGATCACAAGTTTCGAGGGTCACAAAATCTAAAACTAGAATTCTTTTAACTTTTTTTTTTTTGGCAAGTCGATTTGTTATTGGTTTTAGGTGGGCTATATCTCGGGATATTACGGTACACCTTGAAATTTCGCACGGCAAAACTGACCTGCTCGGTGCACCTTCGGTGAAAGTTTGAGCTTTCTGTGTGCAGGCACCGATCTTTCCCGACTCGTTTTACGGCGGAAAGTCCGCTGGGGACACCCTGTATGAGCGGACGTCTCTCGTAGATAGTGCGTAGCTTTGATCCCGCAAATATCGCAAAACCTTCGGTCCAGTTATATGCAGACCGGAAATGTTCCATGATTATCCAACAGACGGTGCCAGTGTTTTCTCCCGTCGTAAGCGGTTGCAACGCAGGCGATCGCACTCGGGTGCAACTGTGTGAACCAGCCTTAGCAGTTCTCCAAGGGTTGGTCGCTCCTGTCGTGCCAATGGATGTTCTGATCGGTTAGGCCGAGTGCACTGGCTGGCAAGCGTTCGAGGGCTTGCTGAAGGCCGAAGGCCCGTCCCTGGCGTCGCTTTACTGTGGCATGCTGCTGGACCACCTGCAAGTTCCCGACGCCCTCACCGTTGCCGTGTCGGCAGCACTGGGCAAACGGTAACGGCCGGCGTCGACTGCCGGTCGGATTTCACGATTTTGAGGCCTCAAATCTTGAAAACTGCAAAAGCTTTACTTATTTTATTTGTTTATTTATTCGTTACGGATACTGTTGCTAGGACCCTAGTTGCAGTAACAACAGACGAGGTCGTTGTGAGTGTGAGGGATAAAAAAATTAACATAGGGGCTTACGTTTCGTAGGGTATAACTGAAAGTTCATACTGGCACGAGCCCTACAAATGAGTATTATCAGTTTTGCAGGACATTCGGAAGTATGCATTTTAATGTTGTAGACAACATTTGACGAGTCTGTTTGTATGCAAGATTTAGTGAAAAGAGTGTAAAGCTTGCAGGTATAAAGGAAAGCAGCAGAAAGGGTCAGGACCGGTGAAAATGTGTTTTATCCTTGCCCTTTCTGTTGGTTTCTTTCTATTCCTGTAATATTGCCAGCACGCTTCAATTTGTCAGGTCTAAAGCTTAGTACTGATCTTTAGCTTGTTTGATCAACTTGCTGCCTTGCATGGTGTTATTTGTATTCACACTCTTTCTTGTTGTGCATGCTGCCTGTTCAGTTATCTCTTTGTTTTTGCATCAAATTTATCAAGTCCTAAAAATAGCCATAAAAAAATTATACATTTTCATTTCAACTTTTTTTTTACTTTGGAGGAACCACGAAATGAATTTTGGGCTGGGAGAAATGATTTTAGATTGGGATTTCAACTAATCACATATTGTTTAGCGGGCCAAGACGAAACTATAGTACACAAGGGTAGAAAACCAAAAGCCTGCTTTTTGGTATGAAAATCTAAAAATGTAGCATGCTATTTCTTACCTTCTTTCCTTCAAAAGCTATTTGCCTTTTCACTGTGATGCGTCCGCGTATCAAAGCATGTCAGACGAACCCAGCTCACGCATTGGGCATCAGCACTGCGTCACTCAGACGTATGCACTCGTAATCGATCAATCAATCGATCCGTCAAGGAATATTTTAATTCGCATTCTTGGCCAATGAGTGCCATGACAGCACTTGTCGTCACTTGCAAATGACAAGTTCCGTGGTGTAAGGCACGGTAAAAGCTTGGAATCATCGCATCCGGTAAAATGCTACGTCATGGCCATGTGATCTCTCGATTTGCTGATTTGAGAATGAGGAAGGAGTTGAAAAATAATTTTGTGGTTCCTTTAAATATCAGTCTCTCTCCTTTTTCTTCCTTTGTGTTGTAAAGGGATTGCTAGGAAAGCATTGCGACGCAATTGAAACTATACTGTGTCTCACCTTACGATGGACTGCGGCGGCGGACGCTACGAGCCACGGAGGTAGGAAGCTTCTGGAGCTGACACGACACCACCGGAGGTGAAGCCGGGGGAGACTTCCGGTTCAGAGAGACGTTCCACCATCGATGAACAAAACCAACAAACGCTATTGGACGGATAAAACACCCTTGGGCACCTTTGGGGGCATTCCCACTGAGCGCAACCTCTACTTCTGTCTTCACTCAGGATTTTCTCGTTTGGCTGGCTCGAGCCGGTACGTCATCTCCCCTTCTTCCTACCTCCGTGGTACGAGGCGACCCAGCAGCGTGAACATACCACACGACTTCGTACTCCACGCGTCGCTGCGCCCGTCCTGTAGGTTACGTGACACTCCCGCGGCATTGGATTGGCTTCGATGACTCGTAACGTCCTCCGGGGTCTGGCGTAAGATGGAACAGGGTACAGCATATTGCCGAGAGTACCACCGTCTTTGGAATTTGCTAGCTGGTCGTCCACTTGCCACGGACTTGCACGGCGAAACTATGCATGTGCTTGAGAAACGAGGCCTCTACGAAACCAACCCTCGAGGCGTCATTGCTGTCGACGCGCCTTCAGGTTGTTCACCCACCTGGTTCCAAATGTGGCGGCGGCCACCGAGCTTCTGCGACCGCTTCAATGCCCACAAACTCCCCAGCAGCATCGGTTTCCAGGCGCTGGACAGGGCGCTCCGTGACCACGCTGCCGTCGAGCCGAGTGAGCGGGTACGATCGCTGGTTTTGGCTCGAATTTTGCATCTTGATAGTTTCAGTTAACTCGTGCAATGTTATCGTAACTCGCTAAGCTAAACTATACGTCTGATCATGATCGCCCGACAAGATGTGAATGGCAGGGAGGAGTTCTCCAGCCTCCGGTGCGAGCTTCCCAACTTCGATGGCGCTTCGGCATCTCGGGAACCTCTAGTGTGCACGCGCAGCCAAAGGAGGATGGAAGTCAAGGAGTCAAAAGAGGCAGGCATTCGAAAGAGTCGTGCTGTCGTTCCCATCTTGTCAGTGAGAGCAGTGCACGCAAACTTCAATAACCCTACGAGAATGAAACGTAACAAATTTATTGCGCGTCGTCACTCTAACACAAACTCTTTTAAAAATGCTTTTTATTGTTAAATGTGTCGATCAGTGGAACTGCCTAACCACGGATGCTTGTAAATCGGGGTTCGGCAACTAGCGCGTGAGGCAATAAAAGTAAAGACCTCTCATCCACAGTCCACCTTGAAAAAATGCCCACATTGCTAATGTGCAGAGAAGCTTGTATCGTACAGAAATCATTGTTATAATAATCTGTCGTTCACGAATTCCACCGTGTCTCCTCATGGTGCACAAAATCTCGAAGAAACAAATTCTTGTGTAGTTCGCATTTGTAGATGTAGTCTGCATCGTGTAAAATTTCAACTTTTTGACACGTATGCTTTGCGGACTGTGATCTGGAAAGTATGGTACAGAAAGGAACCCCAGCTATAAGTGTTTCAGGTTACGGGTAGTTCGGTTATGGGTGCTACCAATTGGATCTTACCGCGGTTCCTTGACTGAATTCCCTTTGCAGACGGTGGAGCGCCTTCTCAACCGCGTCGGGTGTGACTCGGAGGAGCTGAGGCCGGTTCTGGGCCACTGGCTCGGAAAGTGGCTGCTCTGCTCAGCCTGGAGCTGGCAGTGGAGGTCAGCAGGAAGTACAAGCTCAACTGCGTCACCCTCGAAGGTAGCAGCCCTCCCCCTCCGCAGTCTGCAGGATGCGTCTGAGCTTCTGCACACGCGTCATTTCATACAGCGATTCATTGTCCGTACTTCGGTAACTCCGACCCCCAGCTCTGTCGTAGTTTGGTAACTACGGTACACTGCCCCAGTGTCCTGCCGCGATTGTGTCTTTTCTTCGTCTGCGTTTACTCGGCTGTTTGTCCCCATCGTGTACTACAACGTGTACCAACTGACCTAATTTTCGCTACCTTAGTATGCAGTTCTAACCGCCACTTTTGAGTGTCAATGTCATAGCGGTACCTTTAAATGGGAAAACTCCGCAGACACCGCTTACTCGTGTTGGTTGATGTCACCATGCCAAGTGATGTTGGGGTGTCATGCGACATGACAGTGTCACATAATGTCGCGTGATGTGACGTCACAATTTGTCCCCTAAATTTTGCGAAGATACATCTGCCGCTAAATTCCGACATAAAGTGCCGCTAAGCTTGTTGAAAACTGTGCTATCATACCTTCGTTTCTTTTGACAGGAATTCTAAGCCAGGCGGTTTGTTTTCACTGTGAAACCCGCTTCACGCAGGGGACACGATGCTTGCGAGCGGGGTCCTGAGTGGCGGCCACCGCGACCCGGTGAAGAACGCCTTTGTCCTCTACTCTCAGTTCAGCAGCGCCAAGGAACGGCTCAGCTCCGCGTTGGAGGCCAGGGAGCAGGTGGCACTTGCGGTGCACCATATCCTTTTACCTCGTCGCGCTGCAGTTCGTTGCAACATCAGAAATGTAGGACAGGCTCCCTCCACAAAGTCCTTCAATCACTTTTTCCCCTTTGGCAGAGCAGTAAAAGCATTTTGGGAACGTTTCATGACCCTAGTGCTTGTTGCTACGGAAAAGGGGCAAACCCGTTTATGGTTCCACCGTCGACCCTATGCAAGGGGTTGCTCTTGGCTTTTGTAAGTGGTTGAAAGATGCTGCAATCCTTGCGCGTTCAGTGGGAATTTGTTTGGGACGCTGATTCTCCCAATTTGTTTTTGTGGTTTTGATGCATTTTGTGAGAAACCTGCTTACACCAGCTGGCAGTATGGAATTTTTTTTCAATAGGGGTTTGGTGTTGGAACTTTTTCTAGGAGATTTCCGGAAGTTTCTTGCAGTTCTTTGGTTATTTGTTGCATTTGATACCTTGGGCGACAAAATGGGGTTTATGCTTTTGCTTATAATGAATTACAAAAATTTTATATTAAAGAAATCTTTCTATTTTTTTGTTAACTGTATGTAAAGGGGCACTGAAGTGGATTTTGAGATCAAGGTGTGTGTCGCAATGTTTGGTCGCATTTTTAATAGAAAAAGGGCGATGCATGATTGAAATTTTGGTTTTCTCAGATACTTAGGGCATGCAGGTTGTATTTTTGCGATAAAAAATAAGAACAGAACCAATTGTTATTGTTTAATTAAGCGATTAGCTGTAGATGTAACTGAAAGGGCTGCGGCCTGTCGCGTGTCAGTTTTCCCTCTAAATTGAGCAGGGAAACTTAATTGGTGCGTAGGTCACGTGACATCAAGTCATTCAATATCATTTTCCCGCTAAATTTAGCCGGGAAGATAAACGGCCAGAAACATACCTCAAAGTGGCTTGAAGATCCTAAGAAAGCTAACCACTTTAAAAGACAACCTCAAAGTCCCCTTTAGTTGCCTTTTAATGGCTGACTAAGCTTCCCAGAAACGGTCTCTTTGAGGCTAGTGCCCACCCCAATTAAAGTGAATACTAACTCCAGGAAGGCCATTGCAACGTTCCTTGACATTGTGCACATGGTCTCAAGTCCAGCGAAGAGGTTCTTGCCAAGATTCAGAATCTTCAACAGAAGGTCTTGCGTGATGGGTGGGTTCATTCGTTTGGGTTCGAGTAAGGTCTCGTGCAATTATTCAACATGGCCCGATGCAGTCCGAGGAATAAGTGTCACTTTGTTTTATACTGCGTAATGCGGTGTGTATGTCTTCCAGAGACGGCATCTCGAAGCTCACATCTGACTGCAAGTCACTTCTGGCAGAAATTTCACACTTCAGCAGCACCCTCAAGACACTGGTGAGGGATGTTTATTTTTATCGGTAGCAAGTCCTCGGCAGCGCTGCTCTTTTGTGGCGTCAGCTGTGCCGGGTTCGTTGTACTGGGCTAGTGTCGTGTCGCCGAAAACGAATGGAGCATGCGCGCATGTATCGCAGGTGACTTTGGTACCAGGAGGGGCGAGTGCTGCAGAAGTACTCTTGCCCTTTTGCCAATAATAGTCGCGGTTGAGGTGCAACGCATTCGGCCAATCACAATTGCCCCGGGGTCCTACGCCATCGCGTTTCTCACCACCTGCCGTTTCTCGCCTTCGGTCGCCCGTTCCCTCGGCGCTCCGAGTCTTTGCGCGCAAGAATGGGACGGCCAAGCGTACGCCGGAGCAAGCAGCGGCTGCTCGGCGGCGTAAATGCGCCTGTGAGAGAGAACGTTGTCAACGCATGGGTGCCGACAGTCTCGCCCCGTGTGTCGGGAGGAGACACACTCTATGTCGAGATCACGCCGCACGTGAACGTGATGCGGCTTGTAGACGAGAACGTCACTGAGCAAAGACTGGATGCACCGGTGCGTCCGAGCGATTTGTGCGGCGCGTCTGCAAGAACGTATTTGGTGCCAGCCGTTCGGTGTGCGATTGGTTAGAGCAGTGGTTATCAACCATTGATGTTTCGCGAACCCCTTGTGGATCGGCAGAGATGACGGAGGACCCCGTTTGTGGTGAGAGGAAGGGAAAATATAGGTTAATAATGATAATAATTTAATAAATGGATACAACTAAGGACTAGTGTGAAGTAGATTTCGCTTATTGATATATACACGAAAAGACTCACCCGAACATGGGAACGTTTCTTCTCCATCTGAGAAAATACAACTTTTTTTTCTGGTCTTGACAGACAAGGTTGGGCTTCGCGGACCTTTAGAATGCCTTTGCGGACCCCCATTTGAGAACCACTGGGTTAGAGATTACGCAAGCCGCTGTGCGACGCGACGTTGCCAGAATTGTTAGTTGATCATGGCGCAAGATCATTGAAATGTCGCACCAGCCGACCAGCCATTCGCATCTTGTCGCGCGATCGTCCATGCGGAATTTATTTTTTCTCGTCGTTTATGAGTCTTAAAGTTGCTGACGGGATTAGAACGGCAGAAAGGTCCTTTGGTTGCCCAACTTCAGTGCAAGCTGACAGGACGAGAACACTCTGCCCTCTCATCCTGTCGGTGACTATTGTACAGTGGGCCTTAAACGCATGCTTCAACGATGTTGTGCTGGAAGCAATATTTTAAACGCCTACTAAAGCCGTAGTAGTCGTAAGACGAACAATGCCCGAAACAAACAAGGCAGTGACAGAACTTTGGCTCGAGAGTATAGTACTTTATTGTGTTGTAAGCTCCTTCGCATTAACCCTTTGAGTGCCGTTCTTTTTCCCCGTACATCGAACGCAAATTTTGCCCCTGTGCGAAAAGTCTGTAGCGTGCTTTATGAATTATATTTAGGAATTTATCAAAGACACGCCGATTTATGGGTTCGAAGTTAATTGATGTCCATGTGCCTCCAACCTAGGATATTTTCTCGAGTTATACTTTTCGAGACATGGTACTACGGAAAGTGGCACCCGGGCCTCATTACCCTGAGGTTGCTCTTTCCGAGAGGCGTCTAACCGATATTATTTTTATTGAAACTGGGATGTTCTTATTACTAAATTAGTTTATTACTCGTTTCTAAATCGCGGTGTTTGCCATCAAGCGCGAGGTTGAGTGACATACAGATTCGCCTTTCTGTAACGGTGAAGTAACAAATCAAGGCAGGGATTCCCTAAACGAGCTTTTCACTCATCTGATGTCTGAAGTCCTTATCTGATGTCCTTCGAGGCCAATAAATTCGTGGTAAAGACGGCGCTCGTCTAACTCTTGCTCACCTTTGTTAAAAATTAAGTTTGTATTAAGATCATGCACCCTGTATGCCGAAAACACTGAACCCTAGTTGTAACAAATTGCCGAGCCACCAGCTTACAAACTCGGATTTCAAACCCACCCTTCAACAGTTATGTCGATGCCGCTCTGCCCTGTTGGGGTAAAAGAGAACAACATATTCTGAAGCTAGCATTTCAGATTGTTCACGAAAGACAAGTGTGGTGGGGGAAGAAACCGACGTGTCTGTCAATAGTAGAAATAATAATAATAATATCGTATTTTCCGGACTACAGTCCGCACCCGGCGTATAGTCCGCAGGGGCCGATTTCAACTGAAAAAAAAAAGATTTCCCTTCGAAGGTCCGCATCCAATGTATAGTCTGCAGGTGCCAATTTCGGCTGAGGGTGAAAGAAACACAGTTCCAGTATGACCTTGTTTCATTGTTCCGTTGAAGCAGAAAACGAAAGCCCAGAACGATGACCTTGTCTATAGTCCGCACGGCATTAAATATCAACATATTTAGGAAAAACAGGTTGTGTATAATCTGCACAGCATCAAATATCAACCTTTAGAAAAAGCAAACCGTGTATAATCCACACCTGTTCCGCACAGCACGAAATATTTACTTTTAAACATCCATAGTCCACGGACTATACACTGAAAAATACGGTAATAATTATAATAATAATAATAATCTTTATTACCTAGAGTCAAGGTACACTAAGTAGCTCTCAAGGCTAGGCAAATAGGCACAGGGGCCCGTGTGCACGAGCGTTTGTTAGCAACGTCTTCTCGAGTGTTTGTCTGCAACTATAGCCTTTCTGATTGATTGCCGGTCGACCGGCTTCTTTCATACCAGGAGAAAACCCTCGCGGAGCAGAACGGCTCGATGCAACACTACCGCCGAGAGCGGGACGAGCTGGCGCAAGAGCTGTCGACCGCTTTGGCCAAGCCGCTGACGCGGCGAGATCAGGAGGAACTGCAGGCGACTTCGCGTGAGGAGCAGGAGCTGCGGAAGCTCCTCAGGAAAGCCTCTTCTCGAAAGCTCGAGGTGGGAATTTAGGACGTCCTCGGTCGCCAAGGGCAACGATCGAAGATCGATCCGCACTCATCGATCTGCATAAGGAGTATTCACCTGCGGCTTATGTGCGGGTTGCATGCAGTGCCTTTCGGGCTCATCGCCATCTTTGAGTCCTGTACAGCAGTCAGCCGCACCCGCACCCTATGCCACAATCCTTTCTCTGGTTTCGGTGACACCGAAATTCGCAGCGCCAGTATGGTGCCGTGTGTGATGGTCGGCTGCGCACTAAGTCGCAGTAAAAGAAAAATAAAGAGGAGAAGAGCTTACAGTCTCCCGTTTCTTCAAGATTCTGAGGGTCCAAACACATGAGTGTGAGAAACTCGCGGTCGCTCTCCGTGAGAAGGCAAGGCGAATGACTTGTGCGCATCAACCGGAAAGACCTCGACGAAGATGTCTACAAGTACCGAGGCTTTCGTCGAACATCAGCAGTAAGATCTCCACAAAACTTTGCCGGTCGCCTGTCGCTACTGCTCATCACGACGTGCATCGCATGTGGTTTTGACGGACCGAGCGACAGTGGGTCTTGTTGCGTCTCTTTGTCTGAAAGAATCGCTCATATGCGGTCCATACCTTAGGCCTAGTTGTGGCAAAAATTTTGTCGTGACAAAGAAACATGCTTAAGAAACTCGAATGTGAGCTTATCGCAGGAGCCGAGATAAACGGGCATCTAAAGATATCTCCATTCATGAGTTTGTTTCTGCTGCCCTCTCATTGCCCTTCCCTACGGCTCTTTTTTCATTGATTCGAAGCGACGCGACAGGACCCGCTGTCGCCCGGTCTGTCGAAACCACGTGCAAGCGATGCACGTCGCGATAAGGTGGCAGCAACAGGCGACGGGCAAAGTTTTGTTGAAATCTTACCGCTCATGCCCGTCCTACGAAAGCAAACGGTGCCGACACTTACTTGAGACGAAGTTCCTTGAACACACTTGGTACTTGTGAACGTCTTCGTCGAGGTCTTTCTGGTTGATGCGCGCAAGCCATTCGTGTTGCCTTCTCACGGAGAGCGACACATCGTGTTCTTTCTCACACTCGTGTGTTTGGATTCTCGGAATCTTGAAGAAACAAGAGTCTGCGAGCTTGCTCCTCCTTTTTTCTTCTTCGACTGCAACATGGTGCGGTAGCCGACCATCACGCAGCGCCACCATAGTGGCGTTGCAAATTCCAGTGTCACTAAAACCAAAGAAAGATTTGCAGTGTAGTGCGGCTGGTCCTGGCGCAGGCGTGGCTGTCCCCTGAAGAGAACTCAAGGATGGCGATGTACCGAGAAGGCACCACGCGCAACCCACGAATAAGCCGCAGGTGAAGACTCCCTATAGTATACGTAGGCAAAGCTTGCGCACTAGTTATTCGTGGATAATTTTACACGCAGCATCTTTGAAAAAAACACCAAACGTTTCAAAATTATTTTTTTTGTGTGTTTTATGGTACGCATAAATTGCAAAATTTCCTTGAAAGAAAAAAGAAAAAGAAATTAGCAACAATATTTACGCTGCAAGATCTCAGTTGAGTTAGGAGCAATTTTGAAACAGGTTCCATTTTGAGACGTCAAATTCTTTGTTGTTTTATTTTTAAGGAACACTAACAAGGTATTTATGTTTGCCTAGGCTTTTACCAAGGTCTGCCAGACTTTACAAGAAAAACATTTGTGGCTCGAAATCTGCCTTTTTTGTGCGAAAATCGCTGCGTTCCAGAAAGGAGCTCTCGGAGCTCCTCACGCACATCTGGTTTCTGCGCACACACAGTGCCCCCCCCCCTGCCCGGCATGGGCAAACGCGAAAATCGTTTGCAAACAGCACGTCAGTCTATGCGCCGGGTGTTGACCATAGCGCAGGAAATACGGTAACCTCTTTGTTCTCACCTCGCATTTTCGCCGCATTTCTAGCTTCAGCAGGAAATATCCAGTCTCGAAAGCACACTGCAATGCCAAGTGACTTCTCGGGCAAGACAATGTGACCAAGGTAAGGTCGAATGCCACCCTCGTTTCGGTCAGAGCGCACAAAAAGTCGAACCCTCGTCTCCTGTAGGAGAAACAACTCCTCGAGGAAAAGCTGCTGGCCCTACGAAACCGGCTCGACCTCTCAGAGTCCCGACTTGCCGTGCTCAAGGAATCCAAGCGTACGACGATGAACGAGATCGAAGGTCAGCTTACGCATAGTTTGTTGTTATTACTGCGATCGCTGGCGGAAGGAGAATGACAGGGCGTGCCTTCCACCGTCGAAGCGTCGTCGAAGGTGGAAAACTTGTGCTGGAGGCGAGACAACTCAAAGTCCTTCCTGCCATTGTCGCCTTCGTCAGTGACTATGGTGTCGTCACGCATGTCTTTCGTTTGCTACTGTGACGGACCTTGATTGTGGGAAGAAGCTTCTGTCGCCACCTCAAAACGAAGGCATGCGCAAGAACTTGAGCACTAACATGCAATGGAAATTCAAATTTTTGAGTTGGAATGATAGCTTTTAATGCCAATATTTCTAAAGGCTGGTCCAAAGGGGACATTTCTAAAGGGTGCATCGTGCCCGCTTGTGAGCATTTATGACGAGAAAACACGGTGGCACCTTTCTTTCGGGTGGCCGTGGAACGCTTCCGGTCCGCTGTAATATTTTAAATGCGTCGGCATTTATTTTCTTGGTGCATGCAGCCGTCTTTCGTTGGGACGGTCGTGGTTTGGTTTGTGATTAGATTGGACCAGACTGGACTAAATTGGTTTTGTGAGGCCGCAGTGCGGAAAGGGTCTTCTGGCACGCTTCCAATGACGCGCACGCGGGAGAGGAGGGGAACGTGCCACCGCGGCCATACGCGACAACGTAAGACCAGGTGCAGTGACGACGCCATTTTGCGCGAAACCACTGGGAATGAGCGGCCTTTCGAAGACAACGGCACGCAGACCGTAAACAGCAATCGAGCAAAGCTGCGGTGGCTGCATAATGAGAAATAGCTTACTTCCACGTGAAAAACCGGCCTCCAAACACGACAGTGTACGGCATGTTGCAAGGTTGGAATTCTCGTCCTTCGTCGAGTCGGAACCCCTGTCCTAAATGCTAACGCGCTTCCGTCGGAGAATCGGTGTAGCGACTAGCAACAGTCTAGTTGTACAGGCTCGAGCAAAGATGTGAACCCACCTCCAGATTTAAAACAGGTCCTTCCTCGTCACACGTACAAGTCTAGGCTGCGGCTTTTCAGAAATGTGTTTTCAAATGGTCACAGCTCTCTGTTTACGGCGCTCGTGCTTTTGCCCGATGCAGAAATCCAGAAAGACGTGACAGACAACAACCACCAACGGGGAACTGGAGCAGAACATCGAGCGCCTGTTGACGGATCAGGCATACGTCCAGGCAGACATGGAAGCGGGGAGCCAGGAGATCCAACAACTCGACGCACAACGGCAGGCCGTGCTCGAAGCGGTGTGGACGCGCATTTTTTGTTACCCACTGTCCATGTTAGCTAGAACAGATTGGTCAGCGGAACTCCTGCGGAAAAGCGAACCTGGCCCCCTCTCAAACCCAAGGCCACCACCCTTTTTCAGCAGTATAAAAATTTGGGCAGAACCTACCGTAACGACTAAATTTTCGCGAGGATCTAATTTTTTGCGAATCACCTACAATTCGCGAAAAATATGTCCCGCGAACAATTGGGGCAATATGTGAGCGCTACAGAAGCTACACCCGATTTGCGAAAATTAGAACCCGCGAATTATTTCAAATTTTCAGCTTTGGGCCCTGCATTGCGAAAATTTGAGCCCGCGAAAATTAAGTCGTTTACAGTATATAGAGAGAGTTTGGTCAGTGGGAGGAGCGGGCAGAGCCAGGGCGTGTACAAGACGCAGATGGAAGGCGTGACATCCTCTCTTGGCCAACCAGAAGCCAAAAACAAATCTCCAGTGGTGAAAGTGAGAAACAATTTTAATAAGTGCGTAAGAGTTAAATGGAGTAACTCTTCGTGGTTGAAAATATAGCGCACATGATGTTTCGACTATGATCATGCAAAAAGATGTAAAAATTGAATATGCCGCTCGAACTCTGGTTTGCTCGGTCGGAGTCTGACCGCTCGGGCGGCATTTTCCCGGCCCTCGGCGCCTGGCGTACGGATCACGTCAATCGTTCTATTAGAAATTGATTTTGCATGACCGTGATCGAAAAATCACATGCACCATATTTTGTCGCCGAGAGTTACTCTAACTCGCTTATTAATTTGTTTCTCGCTACCACTGCCAGGGCATTATTTGCAGCTTCTAGCCGGCCACGTTCGAATCTGTGAAGATGCCCTGGAACACGCCCAGCCCGCTCTTGGCCAGTGGCGCGCTCCTCATTTGCCTCCTATACTTCCCAATGAATCACCAAACTCTTTCAATATATGGCTCTTTTCAGAACCATTCATGTTTAATTAAGCGATAAGCAGCAGGCATAATTGAAAGAGCCGTGGTCGGTCCCGTGTCAATTTTTCCTCTATATTTAGCGGAAAAACTGAATTTGTGTGTAGGTCATGTGGCATCAAATCATATGACGTCATTTTCGCCAGCTAAATTTAGCGAGGAAAATAAATGGCCAGGAACATAGTACCTCACATTGGCCTGAAGATCGTAAGAAAGCTAACTGCTTTAAAAAAACACTAGATTTTTTTCGGGGCACTTGGTACACACTTGTGATCATTATCTAGGACTGGTAACACGGCGGATCGAGAAGTTCATTCTCTTGCCAACGAGCTACCGTCCAGAAAATAAAATTGGGATTGCGACATGTCGAAGAGTGCTAGTTTTTAGCTTTGCAAGCTGCTCCCACCGTGCAAGCTGCTTGCCAGAGCTAAGGTCAGTGTTCTGCACGGCCCTAAAACTAGGGCCAATAAATAGGCTATGCTTTAGAGCAGGGGTCGGCGACCTTTTGCTGCCACGGGCGAAATTGTCACAAAGCGGAGACTGAACAGGCTGGATGAAAATCTGGTGGGTGGGGAGTAGAGTGGAGTGGGTGGGAGGCAATCAGCTTACAAAAGGAACAGATAAAACGCAAAGTGAACACTTATGCTCAGTGCTGCAGGCTATATTTTGTGTGGCTCTTGAAGCTGCAGGTTCTACCTCCCTCATTTTCGCATCACTAGAGCCACACAGTTCCGATTCGAAGTCCAATGACCGAGACAAACTGAAAGTCACCGAGTGTTACCATCTAACTTCTCTTTCTAATATGGACTAGAAGATTTGTGCTAAACTTCTGATCAGTCGCTTGGTCAGAATCCTTATTGCGAGCCCCTAAGTGCGACAAAAACTGTTGAAATTGACAATGTTGGGCACCGCGATTCCGAACGTAAATATGCTAAATATGACGACCTTAATCATTGATTTCCAGAGGGTCACTGTGGTGCACAACAGTTGCTAATGAATAATAAACTGATCTCCTGGTAGGTCGCTTTAGAGCCAAAATGTCCAATTATGCCAGGGGTACAACCAACAATAATTCTTGCACCATTAGTCCAGGAGTCTGTGTGTGTGTGTGTGAGGAGGGGGGGGCCTTGTCTGGTAGCCTTGCGGGCCGCTGATTGCCGACCCCGGCTTTAGAGCAACGACACTTGAGCCATTGTGGTGATTAAAATCATTGTCCCTAGTAATTTAAACGTTATCTAGAATTGCAGAAAACGGTTTCCTGTGCCGCAGAAATGTTGAAACAGTCCTCGACAGAAAAAACTATCGACCGACTGCATCTAAAGCTCCGTACATTTTCAAATCGTAGCAAAGTGCCGATACTTTAAAGGGGTACTCCGCCGATTTCCTTCATGGTCCCCGATTTGGCTTGAAATTTTGCTAAACTCTCCAAACAACATCGCCAAAATAGTATTCCAAATATTAGGTCAAAATAATTTTTTTCATTGAAGTTATTGAATTTACCATTTTGGTCCTCCACCGTGTTTTTCAAACTGGAAAGTCTCTACTGGCAACAACGAAAAAGTGACGTCAGTGGAAGTGCAGGGGATCACTCTTTGGACTGTAGAATTTGTTCCTAACTGATTCGAAGCAGTTTGATGGTGTCAAATGAATGCTTTGGAAGCTCATTCTAGTCCCCGCGCTCCAGCACGGGACAAATGATTGGCATATTCTATTTTTTAGACTGCTCGCTCGACTGTCAAGCCTGCCCTTCCACTGACGTCACGGCACTGAAAAGTGCGGGTATATTTGAATGTTGGTTTTTGCATCATTTTCATTTGCCGATTTCGCAGTAACTATTATGAATTTCGCGATACTAAAATAGCATACCGGAAAGGGTAAAGGCCGGGGAGTCAGAAAATATAGTTTGCTGAGGTAGCTCAAAAATCGATTGAGTGCCCCTTTAGCGTAGCTTGCGTGGTGCTACCTTGACCTTATGGGTGTGGCCAGAGTCCTTCAATGCATGTCACAAAACTTTTCAATAACACTCTGGGGTGCTTAGTGTGCGTACACGCATGGCGTCGACAAGAGGGATAAGTGCAGCCAATCTAGCCAGCACTGCTGGAAGTCTGGCAACCAGGAATGTGTGTCGAATTTCAAATCTGCTCTGAATGGAGCCACCTATAGATCGCCAAAACACGTTGCATCGACAGCGTTTCTCTTTAATGCAAGCGTCTTGGCTCTGTACAGTCAGTCAACTGCTCAACCTTACACATCTGCAACAATAACCTAAAAAAATGTTTTTTTTCTTATACTTTACTTATTGTCAAAACTTAGCGCCGCGATTAGTGCCACCTAGTGCAGGCACTGCGAACCCGTGCGCACAATATTGGCAGGATTCTTTTCACACACAAAAACGTCTTTTACAGCAGAGCTGTTAAAGGCCGCTGTATAACAGGACGTTCTGCAGGGAAGAACCTTCTCTCCCGAAGCTGGGGTGACGGGGAGGGAAAGGGCCATGGAAAGTGTGTCGAGAAAATGGGATTTGCCTCTAGGACCGAGCTATCCTCTGAGAGGGAGTGGGGGACGGAACAAAGCTGCCGTGGGGTTCCGGCAACCAGGTGGAAGAAAGATAAGCTTGTCAAACGGCGACCTCGGATGCGCGGGACGGACACGTCAGAGAATTTGAAAATAGCCTTCCCGGTTGTGGTCTCGTGCTGCTTGATGAGCTGGACGACCCAGTGCGGTCAACTGGCTTTAGAAGGTGTTTCGGATGAGTTGTTGTTGTTGAGTGTTGTTACACACGGGAAGAGGGGAAGCCTGGACGTATGATTCGGATGAGAAAACTCGTTTTGCTCCAAAAAGGCTAAAAGCTTTTCTGGAACGTTAATTCTGGCCACAAATAAAAATAACCCATGTATGAAAAACTACGAGGGCGCCTAAGCTTTCTCCTGTGATGAGAGAACGCCCGGATGCCCTTGGCCGAAGTTATGTTGGCGCAACGGATATCGCGCTAGGTTCCACGATCAAGAGGCCTAGATTCAAATCGGGCAAAATCGGTTTTTATTAGTGATGATCGAATCTGCCGAACTTCAGATTCGGCAAAGTTCGGCAAATGCCGAACTTTTGAAGGAAAGTCTGCGACAAAAGTATCGGCAAAATTCGGCAAATGTCTGCGCACGCGGCGAGAACGCTAGTGGAGCCATGGATTGCAAATGGACGCCATGCTGTCGTGGCTGTTACCATGGTGCAGTGTACAACCAGCGGTTACGGCGGTGTGAAGTAGGCAACACGGTAACTGTGCGTTTGTGAGCGAGTGTGGTTCTCGTCAATATTTTCTGCCTCAAGAATAGAAGATCGACCAGTAATTTACGCAGTCCACTGCGAAGTGAAAAATGATGTGGTGCATTCCGAAACATTGAAACATTGCCGGCAATTACTCTAAAGCACTTCTCGCAATTAAACAATTCTGTTTTTCGGCTCAGGAGTAGTGTATTCCAAAACAAAATAATATTGCTTTTTAGATTAGTGTTACTTCGCTATTTTTATGTATCTGCATAAAACTAAACACAAAACTATAATGCTCGACGTTGCACATCCGACATTCCTAAAGCGTGTTTCACATGCAGCGATTTTGGCCCTAGAGCGGCGCGATTTCTGCCGTCGCGGCGCTCGTGCCGTTCAACCGCTGGTGCTGGCCAGAGCGCCGCGACGGCAGAAATCGCGCCGCTCTAGGGCCAAAACCGCCGCATGTGAAACACGCTTTACTCTCCCTATCTTCCGAAACGTTCGTGTGTCCTAACAACGGAAACTGGCATTTTAAAGGTTAAAAACGAGACGTTGCGAATGTGGGACGCACACTTTCATGCAAAGCTGACGTCAAGTGACTCAAATAAAAAAACATGCTTTACATTATCATTATTGTCTCTTCTGGTGAAGGTTCAGCAACCGTGGCATTCGTTTTCGCGCACACAACGGTGACTCCCAGAGAAAGCAAGAACGGAGCGTTATTGCCTTCATTTTAACAATGTACACCAAGGAGGTTGATGTTACACTACACATGCAGGTTTGCACTGATGATGCCTCAAAACCGAAACTCTCGTGGTGTCTGCGCCACGCTCGCTTCTACCCAACCTCGTTGTCACGCCACTTCTGCAAGGAGTCACTAAAATTGCCAGTAAACACACAAAAACGACACCGATACAAATATCTTGTAGAATATCACCTTATTTAGTAATAACTATATCAATATGCATTACATGTTGCATTTAAGTTAAGAAAAAACAAATATAAAACCCTTTTTCTCCAGAAAAAACGAAATATCAACGTTAAGTCTGGTAACAATGTATTTTTGCCGAATCTTTGCCGAATCTTTAGAAAAGTTCGGCTAAAGTTCGGCTCTGCCGAATCTCCAAGATTCGGCGCCGAACTTTCGATTCGGCAAAAGTTCGGCCCATCACTAGTTTTATTAGTGTTTTTTTGTTCATTTTTTTCTTTGGTCACGTGACCAGAAAAATCATGTGAACTGGGTTTTTTTTTTTGTCACGTGAACAGAGCTTTTTTTTTTTCGGTCTTTTTTTTTTTCGGTTTACGCTCCCTTTTGCAAAACTCTTAGCACCTATTTCACGTTACTTTGGCTCTAGGCAAGCCTTTCTTTTTCTATGGCAGGGAATTTTCGCCGTACGTATCTTATGTTACTATTACCAACCATGGCTTGGAATTCAGATAGGCAATTTCGTCCACCAACGAGTTTGGGAATGACGAGCCTAATTTTGTGTTATAATTTTTTTTAGGTCTGAGCAACAATTTTACCCTCGCTGTCCGTCGGTCTTTTTCGATTGGCTCTTCAAGTATCCTTTCGGAAAGTAGACGACAAGCATTTTTAGAGCGCTGTGGCTAGCGTTGCGATGCCCGACGGAGCACTGAAACGCGTACACCTATCCCCTCCCCCCCCCCCCCCCCCGCCCGCTCCTCTCTCTCTCCCGTGAACCTAGGGAAGGCGGAGATTTGGACGTGAACTTAGCAGTTCGCTGGACGTACCGCTAGACACTTCGTTTTTTTCGAGAGCACGTGCGTCGACCAAAGGGGAGCATTGCTGAAGCGCCTCTAGTGTGATTTTGTATGGTAAATAACTGAGGCCCTGCAAATGCGCCTTCAATGTAGAAAGAAGGATCTACCTTTCTGGTTTCATGGAGCTATGAAAGCCAGAAGGGACGAATCTCTAGCTGAGTCAAACAACCAGCTTGTAAACGCTAATCGTGTTGATAATAGCTGACAAGGAGTTTGTATGACTCTTTCTGGTGGTGCGCAGAGTGTGAAATCGCGGAGGTAATATATGCTTCTGCCTAGTCACCTCGCGCAACGGTTGGGTATTGGCTGCAGAGATTCATTTCGCTTTGTTTTATTACCGTGATTATATTTTGATTTCTGTGTTCCTAATTTCACAGACATAACTAAAATCGCTTTTCTCGTGTGACGTCACGGCGGGGAAACAGGAATCAATCAGTGTACCGACATTGTAGCGACGCTTGTGCTCGTTCTATAGCGCCTCTAAAAACCGTGCTATCACGGCTGTGCATCGTCAACATTGCATAAAGTGCCGTTAACTTGTACTCGCTTTTGCATCGTGAGGGAACGACTATGACTGGGTAAACAGGAATAGAGAGAATGTGTGTGCGTGATTTCTTGAAGTTTGATTCAACAAATCGAGCTTCAACAATGCGATAGTATTGAATTCACTCAACCAGCTATATGAGTTTTCAGATGGAGTATATAACGGTAGACACCTTCCAAGTACGCGATTCGTGTTCTGCCAGTGGCACCTCAGCTAGACTAAAACGCAGAATCCGCGTTGAAAAAAAAACATGATACGACACTAGACCTGCCGCTGCTTCGAAAAATGCTAGTCCAATGCATACAGGCTTGTTCAAGGCGGACGTAGCGTTGCGCACTCCGGCAAGCGCACTCAATCGCTGCCCGCGGCATTTTCTTTTTTTTTTTTTTGGAGCAGCGAAGTAATTTTTAGTTGAGCAGCAGGCCCTCTTTTCGGCGGGTTAAGCCGGATTAACGGAGGCGTCTCCTAATCCCTTCTCCGTGTTGGCCCCTCGGGGGAGGGCGGTAAACAGGTGGCGGAGGGCGGTGAAGGGGGAAAGGAGGGCAGGAGAGGAGGAAACACGAAAAAGTGGAAAAGCGCGAACTGTACAGCGGCCTTTAAGGGCTAGTTTCCCAGTTTCGTGTCCGTCACCAAATAAATGTCGACACAAAACTCTATACCCGTTTTCACCTTAAGAAAACAGTAAGTTTTGCGCATTGTTCATACGCCGCGCGAAATAGTTCCTCGTCAGATTTGGTTGTCGGAGGCACAGGCGATGCTTTTGGTGTTTGAAACGTGTACTTCCTTTGATAAGATAACGTGTATCCACTCCAAAATGCTACTAAATATATCTTAAAACTCCACCTAAAGCTAAAAATTAGTAATCATCCGCGAGAAGCCGGACTCTTTTTCCTACGGTTCTTGAGGTGAAAACAGGTATAGACAGCTACAACCATCTATGAGCGTAACGGCAACAATCAGACAACTGGCTTGCCGGTTGTCTGGTTGCTGTTGTCGCTATAGATGGCGGTAGCCTTTCCAGCCTTTCCACTTTGGATTTCACCAGAGTGGAAAGGCTGAATTTTTCCTAGGTGTTGTCCTAGAAGTCATCCTTGTGGTCGTCCTAGATGTCGTCCTCAAGGTCATCCTAGAAGTTACCCTTGAGGTCGTCCTAGATGTTGTCCTTGAGGTGGTCCTCGGGGTCATCCTAGAAGTCGTCTTGGAGGTCGTCCTAGACTTTGTCCTCGAGGTCCCCCTTGGAGGTCGCCCTAGACGTCGTTTCTGAGGTTGCCCTAGTCGTCGTCCTTGAGGTCGTCCTAGACGTCGCCCTGGAGGTCGTCCTAGGCGTCGTCCTTGAAATTGTCCTAGAAGTCGTCCTTGAGCTAGTCCTAGATGTCCTCGGGTGGTCCTCGGGGTCATCCTTGAGGTCGTCCTTGAGGTCGTCCTAGACTTTGCCCTCGAGCTCGTCCTAGAAGTCGCTCCTGAGGTCGTCCTAGACGTCGTTTCTGAGGTTACCCTAGGCGTCGTCCTTGAGGTTGTCCTAGACGTCGCACCTGAGGTCGTCCTAGGCGTCGTCCTCAAAATTGTCCTAGAAGTCATCCTTGAGGTCGTCCTAGATGTTGTCCTTGAGGTGGTCCTCGGGGTCATCCTAAAAGTCGTCCTTGAGGTCGTCCTAGACTTTGTCCTCGAGGTCGTTCTAGACGTCGTTTCTAGAGCGTTGTCCCTAGGCGTCGTTCTTGAGGTCGTCCTAGGCGTCGTCTCTGGAGGTCGTCCTAGGACGTCGCTCCTTGAGGTCGTCCTAGACGTCGTCCTTGAGGTCGTCCCAGACGTTGTCCTTAAGGTCGTTCTAGACGTCGTCTTCTAGGTGTCGTCCTTGCGGTCGTCCGAGAAGTCTTCCTTGAGGTCGTCCCACCATAGTACAGCTTTGCTGGTCTTCCTTCTCCACCGGAGTGGAAAGGCTGGACGTTTTTTTTGTTAGAAAACAAACGAAAACATCTTTTTTAAAGTTTTCTTGTTAGAGATCAATCGGAGAATGACTGGTGCTTGCATACGGTGATCAATTACGGGCATAATGGAATGTCGGCATACAAGAAGTTGTTTTTTGAAAACGACTCATTATCGCAAATTTGGTGTGGCTCACCAAGGATGGAGATGCCAAACAAAAATGCTCCTAGAGGAATTTTGGGCGCTGTACCGAACTTTGGCCGAAGTTTTGTGATAATAGCGTATTGAAGGATTCTGGTGCAGCCTTCCCTCGTGTTAACTCGACTCACCTGTCGTTTCAGCTGGATGCGTCCAAAAAGAGAGCGTCCATGTTTGGCAGCGTGTCAGCCAAACTAGAGGAATACCGAGGCATGGAACGTCCAGCGGTAAGACATTTTAACTTGATGCGTGGGGCGAAAAAAAGACATTGACGGGTAACTTCATCTCGGATCATGTCAGAAGAAAGGATGAGGTCATCAGACAAATTGCGACATACAGTAGGCTTGCAATAATTCAAATTCGAATATTTCTATACTTTTGGTTAATTCAAAGACATTTTAAGATTTTTGTTGTCCCGCTATGTTTTAATGTATTCGTAAGCCGCTTAATTTGAACAGCGTTTTCGTGAAATTCATACTTTTTGTTCTTGCGACCCCGTTGAGTGCGCTTCTTTCGAGCACTGGTGCACTGCAGAGAGTCAAAACGCACGTAGCTTGCTTCCAAATGTTGCTTCTCTGCAGTGCCTTGGTGCTCGTTGAGAAGTGCACTCAGCAGGGCTTAAGCAGAGCACACGTTGAGCTATGAAAACGGTACCACGCAGAATTTCCCATAGCAACTCACGTGGACGCTGTGACTTAGCAGCATGGCATGGGTCCACGTGACAGTGTCCGCGCAAGTTGCTCTGAAAACTGCCACGCAGTGCCCGTTTCATTAGACAACTTCTTGGCCTGATGAACGACTTTAATTTTTTTTTTAGTTGTCATGTGTTGTCTAAGCAGTCCACAATAAACAACATTTTTGAGAGACCAGTAAACCTATGTCATACATTTCACATATAATTCATGTGTGGCTCCCTGCTTATGATCAGTAGGCTTATGTAGAGGAAATCATAAAATGTCTGCTTTGTATGTGTAGCCATTCATATGGTAATGCATTATTTTATCTTGCATCATATTTAGGTGAATTTCTGGTAATTCAAACTTCTGATAATTCAAACACAATTTGTAGCTTCCTGGAGTTTGAATCAAAGAGAGTCTACTGTACAAGGGTTGACCCAAAAGAGACCGGAAGATATTTTTACAAAATCGTGTACTTATTTTTGCACGCTCAAATTTGAGTCACCTTCAAAGCAATCCCTACTGATGCAATGCACCTGTCGAGACATTTCTTCCAATCAATACTATATACTTTAAACTCGTCAATCTTGATGCCTTTCAGTGCTTCTGCCGCTTTTTGTTTTGCCTCTTCCGCATGGACAAACCGTTTCCCTTGGAAAACTTGTTTTCATCTTTGCAAACAAAACTAAAATGTCACATGGGGCGAGGTCGGGTGTATAGGGAGGCTGGGGCATGGTAATCATGTCATTTTTGGTCAAAAACTGCCAAACACTCGGTGCGGTGTGGGCAGGTGCATTTTCACAGTGAAATAGCCAGTCTCGAAACAACTCTGGTTGTTATGCTGCCTTCACTGTGCTGAGTGTTCAGCAATTATTTTACTAAATACAGCATGGCCCCTGCCCTACCTAAATCAGCAAATTTTAGAAAGACTTGAAGCACGTGGGAAGTGAGTGGTAACTTTGGTGGAACGCCAAGGTTACCACTCGCCGCAACAGGCGCAGGGTTGCAAGTGCAAAAACATGCCGACGCATCTTTTCCGTTTCTTATCATCTGTATTTTCATATCCCCAGCTTTGTGCCTGCTGCATAAGTTAAAACTTCAACACACTATACCCTGCTTCCTACGTTCTCCAGATATTTCTCAAATTTACTGATTTAATGGTTTTAGATGATGCTTGGCAAGTTTCTAATTGGAACCATTAATTATACTTGCACTAACTAAAATGTTAATCAACGAATTTTAGCTGATTTAACGATTTACGGTGACGATTATGTTGTTCTCCTGGCCATGTAACTCGCCCGGACTAACTGAGGTAGTGCAGCTTTTGCAGCTTTTTTAAAACGGATCTGTGAAACCTAAAAAGAAACACCCCATAGAGCATGTGCTCTGCCATTTGTTGCTGCTCGCTTACTGCAATGTCCTCTGCCCTCTCAGTTGCACAGACTACTCTCAGTAGCACAGGGAGAGCTGAAGACCATGGGACCACCCAACCTCGCTGCCATCGGGCTCTTGGAGGAGATGCTCACCAGGCGCAAAAGCCTCCAAGCACAGGTCAAGGACACTGACCAGGGCCGGCACGTAAGTTTTTTCTTTTGACGCGGGTGGCGTTATATTTTCATGCTTTTTTTATAATAAATGCACCACCTACGGGCACGTCTAGTAAATCGTAGCACGAAAGGCTACCCCTTTGGGTGCCACGGCTAAGTATACTCAAGTGCGCTCCCATGCGGCTTCGGTGTCTGTTTTGCTCTCTGCTGCTGCCAACTGGGCCGTGCTTCTTTTTATGTACGTAGCGCCATGTACGAGCAAGCGATGTAAATAATGTTTCATCTCTTGGTGTCACTTTTTGAGGGCATTCGAAGATGTTTGTTTGTGGGACTCTCACTTTGGTACGCTTCTTCGATGTTGCAGAGTGGCGAATCTATGTATTTCAGCCTCTCGAATCACGGTGAACACTGAGATCTAAAAGTTACCGATTAACTCTGTATTCGACGACCGTGAAAACAAAAAAAAATTACAGTTTCAAATTTGAAAAAGAAAAGAAAAAAGCCGAGTAAGGCTGCTTGAAAAGAGCGATCTCGGGGTGTGAGGTCAAGGTGCCATTGCATAGTACCGTGTCTCGATAGGTGCATTACTTGGAAAATTGCCCTACCAAGAAATGCCGATCAAGCGCCCACTCAAAATCGGGAAATATTCATGAAAAAAATATGCAGCGGGAGCTCACGATCGGGTGGGCCCCTGCTTGGTCCGACCACTGAACTCGGAATGGCCGTTGTCTGCGCGTTAACCGAGCATGCCAGTGCATGAAAAGAGAACTTAGGTGTCCGTTTTCCCGACGAAAAAGTGCCCTACAACGCTCAAACGTCATTTAGGCCTAACCACTTTCACAATCTCACCGTTTGGAAATGAACCTCGGGCCACAGCACGTTTGTTGACATCAGTACTATATCTGATGGACGAAACGTTTCAGAGGGCCGGGCAATTCCTCTACCACAATTTCATTGGCCGTCTGTGCCGCGCAGCTAAGCTGTTCGCTTCCGCATCTTACCATTTGTAGCCATAACTCGAGCGCGCATGGTCTCTCGCTTGGTTTGGCTTGGCTCGGCCGCTTGGCGGCTTAATTGATTTGGTGGCTGCAGTAAAGAAAAAACAATATTGACAACCTTTATCATGGGTGCGTTCGTTGTGAGAGTCAATACGGAAATAGTTTATCGAGAAAAACTAAAAAGTGATAGATTATGCACCATTTAGTCTTCGTCACTAAAGCCACTTCACCCATGCTATTCCTGTGATGCGTCTTTAGGGTATTTTCAAATTTACCGTATTTATTTGAAAATAAGCCAACCTTTTTTTTTCAGAAATGTCGAAAATTAAGGGTTGACCTATAATCATGATTAAAGAATTTCGACCTACATTAGCGATCAAATTTTGCGACCCTACCGAGGGCGAGGGCATGGAGCTATCGAGTCACAGAGCCGAGCCGACGTCGCTGTAGAGCGCGCCGCTTCTTGTTTCAAAAAGCTTTTGGTGCACGAAAAGAGCTGCAGTCGACGGTGGTTCGCCTCTGCTCTCGTCCGGTTTCACCATCGCGCCTGTAGCGTTCCCTTTGCTGGGCAAGGGGAATGGGAGGGAGACGAATGCAATGCGCCATGCACTTTGCCGTCCATGCCTCTCCCTAGCAAATGCGCACAAAAAAAAATATAAAAATACGGAGGTTATTTTTGTTTGTTGGCTCACGGCGACTCGCAGCGTTGCTTGCGTCTTCGTATTTGTATTTGATCTTTCGTCACTTTGCCCGTCTCCACCTTCTTTCGTTTCTTCTTGTCATCATTTTACAACAGTGTCAGTGAGGTATTCTAGCGAATTTGCAAAAATGTCTACCAAGCTGACGAAGGCTTTGGACGTAATGACATGTCCGGAAGTTCTGACGATGATTAAGGTTTTGGCATCGCCCTGTGATTTAGCTGAGAGTACTGTAAATGAAGGTCTGTTTCTTTCTTTTGCCCTAACTTTCCTTTGTTCCTAAAAAAAGAAAAGTTTGACCTATTCTTGAATTTTTTTTTCATTACTCTTGGTGGGTTTAGTAAACAGGGGTCGACTTATTTTCGTGGTCGGCCTATTTTCAGGTAAATACGGTACTTAGAATTGGGGAGTGGGCACTCAATATGTCCTTTGATGATTTCTGAGATGTTCGAAGAGTAGGGGTGTGCGCTTATTGCGACTTGGACGCGTGACTCACCATTTTACGGCAGTTTGGAGGCATGCAGACTTTTTGCTCATAGAACTGTGCGTCTTTGATAAATAAGTATTCTTCAGAGAGCCTTGCTACGGCGTTATCGAGACCAAAATTTGCGTTCGGCATGCGGGGGAAAAAAAGCTGGCACTAAGAAACTGATTTACGAAGTCTCTCCAAAGAGCTAGCGCGCCTTCGGATCGACGCTAACAAACTTGTCTCGAGCGCTATTCCGGCGTAAAAGAAAATTGCATAAATAATCCAGTGAACTGCAAGGACACGTCTCAGGGAAATCTCTTTAGGTGGCGCATTTGCCACACTCCAATTTTGTGAGTGTTAGTTTTTGGAGAAAAAAAGGCAGAACAACAAGAGTTTGGTGTTTCCTATGCTCACTTATCGTACCACACACAGATTTGGATCTGCTGGATCTGCTTTAGATGGTGTCATCGTCTTTCAAGGATTTGTACAGTGGGCTGCCATATGTTTCCTCCTGCAAATAAAAAACAAAATTTCTCTCTTATTTTTTTTTTACGAAATTTCAGTATGCTAAATGCACCACCTAGGACACCTTTGTAAAAAGTTTCGTCGCACTTGGATTATTGGCTTATATTTGCAGAAATTAATTTACGCCCGAACCGCGTTCGGAAACGCCCCATAGTTAGCCGACCTACTTTGTTATCCCAGCCTGCATATTGCTCCTCGCGGACGGAAACGTTTCAGGTGCTCGCTGCTTTCCCACGGCCTTTTTCAGAGACTGGGTGACCTGACCAGTTTGGAGCAAAACAAGTATGGCGAGAGCATCGAGGTGACGCTGAAGCAGGTGTCCCTCTACTTCTCTGACATCTTCTGCAAGTTTGTACCCCGCGGAAGCGCCGTCATGATCTTCACGAAGAGCGACGAGCCTGGCGACAGCCCCCCACGGTACCGCATCCATTTCTAAAGGCATTGAGCACGATCTGGAAGCCGGGCCTTTGAAAGGCACTCCCCGACGTTTTCACTTTGTTGGCGACTATGGTTGATATGTTCGAATTCCGGCTGCAGTGCCCGCAGTTTCATAAGCTCGTCGTGTTTTGCTTCATTAAATATGTATTTAAATTTTGCAAACGCATCTTCCTTTCTTTTTTTCTGTGGTGCCATGGCTCTCCTAAGCCAATAAAAATTCTTCTCCTCCTCCTTCTCCTCCTCCTCCTCCTCCTCCTAATCATCATCATCATCATCATCAAGATGAAGAAGCTACCACCACATAAATATTTCACCTTTTCATCTTGGTACAGATCTGTTTAAATGTACATTTTTTTTTCCTCGTACTATTGAAATTTGGAATTCGTTGCTCAGTGATGTTGGTCTACTACCATTGTGTGAATTTATTAGCCCCTTCCCCTAGCAAATGCTGAGCGCTCCGCGCCAGCGGTCGTCGAGCGGTCGGCCTCCGTGAGCGATCGGTCACATGATTGATCTCAGTGGCACGCGCGCAAATCGAGCGTAACGCTCCCAGCGCCACCGCTTCCAGAGCGTCTGCTCTTGCTTTTGAACTGTTTTGGTTCCCATTGCTATCTTGCTGAAAGCATGAAGTTCTGATCGGAACTTTATGCTCTGAAAAAAAAATGGATTGTTATTTACTTGATTAACGGTGACCCCGACGTTAAGACACAATTTAATTTTCCTTACAGTTATATAAGCCCGATGAAGACAACTAGAAGTACTTGTACGAGCCGTAGGATGCTATTAAGCAATACCAAGCACGTATGCCGTAAAGCGATCGTCATCTCCGAAGGCGGCTTCCATCTGCGGAGTATTTGCGTGTTGTCTTCTAATTATTCCAATTACATTACAGATACCACAAAACGAACAAACGACATACCTAGCTCTTCATCCAAATAGGCGAGCACAACGCCTTCAACGTAACGCAATATCTTGGGCCTCTTCGCTGGCCAAACAAACGACTCGGCAAACACTTCGCTGAGAATGGCTGTCTCGTCGTCACTCGAGCTGGAGCTAAGCTAATATCTTCGTCGCTGTCACTGCGTTTCTACCTCCTGAAATTAACTGCAACGATGTCATCGCCGCAGTATGCTCGGCCGAGTCGGTCATGACGAGAAGAACAAAACCAAGCACAGCAAGAGAGCCCACCCAGCAATCGAAACAAAAAGCCACGAAAGTCCTTCCTTCCCCCGCGGGAATGTCGATAACGAAACTGAAACGCTGCGAGAGACGACTACAGATCGTACTCCTTCGAAAAATGCTGCGCGGAGAACTACTCCGGACTGCTCGACGCGCTCCGCCACTTTTCCACGGAGCGGTTGGAGCCGCTGGCGAGCGCCCCACTGGCTCTAGATCTACAAGCGGCACACGGAGAGATTGCTCGCATCTCGCGAGGGAAACAAGAATCCGCTCGGCGAGCGCTCGCTATTTGCCAGTGGAAGAAGCTATTTGTCTGCTATTGATAGCTATTGATAACATTTGGTTTTCATTACTGTTTTTCTTATTTTTTTTATTCTCGTAAATTGATTTATTTTGTTCCGTTTTGCACAATTTTTTTTCTCACTCCTGCATAGTTCGGCTAGGCGACAAGACTTAAAAATAAAATAAATAAATAAATAAAAATCTTGCGGAGGCTCACACGTCAAAAAGATCCCCGGGTGGTCGAAAGTAATCCTTGGCCCTTCGCCGGGCTGTGTTAGATTCTCTTCGTTGGTTAGGCAGATAACACACCCAAATCTTGTTGTTTTTCTATTAAACAGTATCTTTTCCATTTTTTATGGAAAAGATGACATGATGAGAAGGAGTTTCAATCGTCCCGCCTTCAGCGTGAAATAGATACCTTTGATAACGCTAAGACGTCTCGCGTAACCGTTTGAAAGACGTCTCGTTAGCGACCGTGCCTGCTTAGTTGAAGCATGGCGGAAGGCAACAAGCACGAGTTGGAGGCGGGACGTCCGAAAGAGACAACCTGCCGTTTTTACTGTGCCTGACCATAGTGGTTTCCTTTAAAACTGCCGTCTTCTAGACTCGGAAGGATTGGAATCGGGCTCGAGGGGTAGGAACTTAGAAACGGCAACCCGACTCTCTCGCTAAGAGATATATTGCCGCGTGCAAGCCCCAGAGGGGACCCTTCTCTGTACTTCTAGAAGATTTGTTTTTACTCTTACACCGAGCGTAGTAGGCAAAGAGGCTAGAACGACCTTGCCGAGTCGGTCGATATGCCCTAGCTCTCGAACGTTCTAGACCGAATATTCGAGAGAGTGAGGGTAATTGAAAAGGAGCACGGCGTGGCCTTGCCGACACGCTCGGAGGTTCTCGCACTAGCCATGGCTAGTGCGAGAACCTCGCGAGCGTGGTCGGCATGGGCACGGCAGCAGCGGCGTGCGGCCAGGCACCGACGCCTGGCCGCACGCCGCTGCTGCCGTCGACGCTCGCTGCCACCATCTCGACGCCCGTTCTTTCTATTGCTTCTGGCGCAAGTTTGCGAATCAAATCATGTTCAGTTTTATGCTCGTTGCTCCTTTTCAATTTGTGACAATATGTATGTGGCCCCTTGGTGAAGACGTTTTGCTCGGGACGGTGATTGCCATGTTGAGCACCCCTAGGAAATTTTTCTCTCATGTTTTAGCTGGCGGGTCTTGCTACCTTGTTGCTTTGTTTAGAATTTCTGTATATTCGCTGCTTGAAGAGCATGGCTTCTTATGTCGACGCTTCTTGCTTGGTGACTCGTTCTTCGGCACTGTTATCGGCTAATGCCGCACGCTGATTGGCGGCGGATCCCATTCATGGGATGCTCGGTGCTTCTCACGCCCGTATTTCTTAAGCTGTACAATGGACATAGCATTATAAAGGGACGGCAATACACATTTCATGAGGCAAGTTTGACTTTAATGCTTGCGTAGGGCTCTTTCTTTTCTTTTCAGGTGTGAATGAGTTCATATCTCGTTTACCCTAAAGTCACTGGATCTGGGAAGGTAGCGCCATTGCCTTCCCACCTGCTACACTAACACAAACAAATACCAACATAGAGAAGACAAAACCTCTCAGGGTTATTGGCTCATCGTTGTCGGTTACCATCGTGATCGCCATTTTGGACCCTTTCAAAGCTTCGAAGCTTCGAAAGGGTCGTCCAAATGAGTCACACCAAGATAGCTGTGGAGCATCATCGTACTGAAAGCGTTCCTCAGCCAATATGAGCATCTTTGGCAATGTGCATGCAATAAACTTATCACTTATGCTTATTTTTCCCAGATCTCTTACATTTATGTTGTTCTTCTTGCATGTCTCAAGACAGTAAAATTATTTTTCAATGCCCCAAAGCACCGACGCCGTGTGTGATGCCGTACATCTTTGTACGGCCATCACACTCAACGTCAGTGCTTGGGGGCATTGAAAATAATTTTCGGTCTCGATTTGTATGCATTTTTAAAGTAAGATTTAACAATGTATGTCCCATTTTTCGCGACGCATATGACGTAGTGCCTTTTATTAATGCTTCTTAATGTGAATTCTCTTATTATCTTGACATTTTCGGAATTGAGCAGTTTCCCTTTAATTGTATTTTAGGTGGCGAGGGATGCTCCAATTGCCTATAGCCGAATCTTGAAAGTATTTTGTCTTAACGCCTGTCTCGATATGTCTCCGTTACAGCCGGGCGGTTCTGGAGAAGGAGCCCCGATTGCCTACCGTGCCCTCCACCTGAACGTACGAGACATTCCGTCCCTCTTTTTTGGCGTTTTTAATACGAGACATTCGCGCCCTCTTTTTTGGCGTTTTTAGTATGAAAAAAAAAAAAAAAGTTTCTGGAGAGGACCGTTACTTAGCTTGCGTGCAGCAGATGCACCCGTCAAAACCCCATTCACCTTTGAGCTGGCAGGGCAGCAATGGCAATGAGCATGAGCCAGCTCAAGCTCCTGCTTCGAAATGTGCCTTTCTAGCACAAGTGCTTGTTCTGCGAAATAACTTTTCAAAGCGGCAATCTTGAACCTGTAGCCTTCGCTGCGCCGTCAGCTTTAAGGCATTCGCCTTTTTATCTTTGGTGCCCTTCTCTCCCAGTTCTCACCTCCTCAGTTTGTTTTATTTTTGACATACCGTATTTACTCGCACAATGAACGCACTCGCGTAATGAACGCACCCCCCAAGTCGGCTCTCAAAATTTCGACTTTTTTTTCCCTCGCGTAATAAACGCACCCCCAACTCGGACGTCAAAATTTTGACCCCCTCCCCCACGCGCGCGAAATGAATGCACTTTTCTATCCTGGTGCAGTGAGGTCGTGAATGCATGGGCAGCGTGGGCGAACAAAACACCTTGCAAAAGGCGTTAAAAAATAAAAAAAAATCCAGCGGAAGCAAGAAAAAAAAAACATGGAGAGGAGCTTTTTTTTTTTCTTGCACAGCGCAGTCTGGACTTTGGGTCGCGCGCCTCGCGGAAGGAGATAAGAAAAAGAAGCGGAGAAGTCCTCGCCTAAGCGAAGCAAAACAGCTTGCGAAAGGCGGCAAAAAAAAAAACAAACACGGAACCAAAAGAAAAGAAAAAAAAACATAAAAAGGAGCTTTCTTTTTTTTCTTCCTTTTTGCACAGCGCAGTTTAGTTTCGGGGTTGCGCGTCGCGCGCAAGGAGATAAGAAAGAAAAGCCCCCGGCTAAGCAAAGAAAAACAAAACAGCTTGCGAAAGGCGGCAAAAAAAAGTCCACGGAACCAAGAGAAAAAGAAACATAAAAAAAGCTTTTCTCTTTTTTTTTTTTTACACAGCGCAGTTTGGTTTTGAGGTCGCGCGCAAGGAAATAAGAAAGAAAAGCGGAGCGGAAAGAAAGAAATGCGCAAGAAAGAAAACATGGAGAGGAGCTTTTTTTGCGCATCGTAGTTTGGTTTTCGAGTCGCGCGCCGCGCGCAAAGGGATAAGAAGTTACGTCGATGTTTCGGGATAAAAGGGCCGTTCATTATGCGAGTAAATACGGACGCAAAAATCTTACCCCGCGTAATGAACGCACCCCCCAACTTTGCATCGATTTTTCGGGAAAAAAAGTGCGTTCATTATGCGAGTAAATACGGTATTCGATTATGAAATCTAGAAGCTTTGTAAGCGAGATTGTATAATATTTAATAACAGCATTCGTAAAACTTGTTTTTTAACGCAATTTGCGAATCCACTACAGCCCTTTTTGAAATACCAAACATCAGAGCCTGGAGTGATGTCACCTCTTGGCTTTTTATTCTCTCTCGGAAAACATGGCGGCACTCGACACATGTAGCACTGAGGATGATCGGTGAGTCAGGGAATCGGACGAAGTTCTCCTTTTAGGTGCCCGACGACCTCTTAGACTTAGAAAAGGAAATCGAAGGAAGATAAATCTATGAGCCTTCGCCTGCCGCTATAATAATATCCTGGAAAGCGAGAACTGTCGTTGGAAAAGATTTTTTTTGTATAGACATGTTGAGTTCGATTAATTTCGGAGCTGAGTCTGACAACGGGAACGGCAGCATGCTTACTCTTTTGTTCTAATAAAAGAGGCCAGCACATGGCAAGACGGTGCCGCTTTAATTCCTGTTATCATATCAGGTAAGGCACAAAACTAATAAAATTTAAAGACGTCAGTGGCAAAACTGAGAGTTAACAAAAAGCTTAAAGCACAAGGTCCCTTCCGTACGAAATCTCTCGACCCCTTCCTCCCTACACCGTCTTACGTAGGCCTCGACCCTTAAGGACTGCACTCTCAGGCCCCCATACTCAAATGAGTTTGAGACCCCTGTCATAGAACAACATGCCATTCACAAACAAACAATCCTGCCCACACCGGGCGTGGGCATTGCACGCACAGAAACCAGATTCGGATGACGGACAGTGTATGCGGATGCAGACTCCAGCGTCACCGCAGCGGCATAACGTCCACTGGTGTACATTTGCGATATAATTCCTTGACCCGCACGTCAGTCGAGCATTACGTGTTCACTTTTTCTCGAAACTCAACTTTATAAAACATTCCGCTTTAAAAAAAGAACACCTCGTATATTCGTACATTACACTTCGCGCTGATCCGGCACGGCATTGCAGGCGAGGTTCTGCAGCCGCGGTCCCCTGCAGGACCTGCGTAGCCTCTCAGGGGGCCAGAGGTCGGTGGTGGCCCTCTCCTTCATCCTGGCCCTGCAGAAGGCAGACCCTGCGCCCTTCTACCTCTTCGACGAGGTCGACAGCCACCTAGACCGGGACCAGAGGGAGGCACTCGCACGTGAGCACCCGAGCGTGGCGGCGTTGTGGTGGCAGGTCACTCGCTCATGATGCCACCCAATGGCGCTCGCGCGCGAGTCCCGGTTCCTTTTGCAGGTGCAGTGGAAAGCGCTGCTGTTCAGCAGCTATAAAAAATCACCCTCGCGGTTCAGCCAGTCGGTATTTTACTCAGAGACGTAATTAATCATTCCCATTAATCTACCAAAGTTTTGGAGATTGGTGCGAATGTAAAGTGCAAAATAAAAACAAAAGGTGTGCAGGGACATCCGGCAGGATGGAGGGGACAGCCTCCTTGGTTAGGCAGGAGCACAGAACAATTTCTTGAAAGTTGGATGACCTCTTCGTTGATGACGTGGGTGAAATGCCGCACTATGAATTGTTCTTCGAAGTGGAGTTCACAAATCACTGCACGGGGCTGAAGTGCTTTGTTTCCTCATCGAAGCGCGATCTTCGATTTCCGAAAAAGGTCAGGATCTTTGGGCACAGAAAGTAATGACTCTTTCGGTGCTTGTCTCTGCGCACTTGTAGCCTGTCTTGCAGAGAGGTGCGAAGCAGGTGGTATCCTTCTCGATCTTCATTTATAAATGAGAAAATCATCGCCCATCGTAGCCGAGAGGTACCTAGAGACTCTTCACATTTTCGTGACTAGAAATAAGCTATTTATGCTTACGTGGGAACGAAGTAGCAGCCGGAGAATTAAAAGCAGAACTCAATTACACAAAGTTTGCTACGAATCACGCTTCAGAACACCTCGCGCACAATACACGCTGCAGAAGCTGCAAGCGCGAGGCAATCGTTTCGAACAGCGTTTGCATTGCACGAACGCACGTGCATGGCAAGTCTTACACACATGGTTTTGGCTTTGCCACTAGACACGCAATGCCGCTTTGAACGAGAAGGCACCGGTATGCTGGCCGCTGCGCCACTTTTGTCGTCGCGAAGCAGCGGCACAAGGCTCATTCGTCATGAAGCGGTAGCACATGGAACTACCCAAGAATGCAGAGCGCTTGGTACACCCACCCCTATAGCCACCAAAGTGGCGTTGGCGTGAGGGTCTCGAGACTAGTTCGCGCATGTGCATTTGAGTGCGCTGGACGGCTTTGCAACCGCGATGAGAGACTAGGCTGATGCCATCTGTTGGGTGGCGCCGGAACATATCAAATCTGCATTTAGCCATAGCAGGTGACAGATACGGGCCGTTGCAACACACTCGCTCACGCTCGGACGCAAACGCGTGGAGCGGCCGTAGAGAGGAGTTCCGGCGTCAATTTGAACGTTTTCAACTAAACTTATTTTCTGAAAGAGCATGAGAAACTGAGCCTAAAGCAAGAAATAAGTTTCCCGAAAGTTTTTCACGGAACTTTTCGTTGTATGGAAATAAGATATAACCGAAACTAACCTGCGACTTTACCAGTCTGCCATGTTGTGGTGACGTCGGGCGTTTTATGAAACGCACGTGGGCAGCTTGAGCCTGTTTCACCCAGCGTCGGAGGCAGTCGGAAGGCCATCGCGGTCGGCCGTGGGAAATAATGGACTATGATTCGTCAGAGCAACGACCGGGAAATGTTTTAAGATTTTCGACGCGATGTTTCGGACGATTCACCGTTCACATTCGATCTGCCCACATCGCCTCCGACAGGCTGCATTTGCGATCTGCCAACAAGTGGACCCAGATGTCGTTTTGAAGCAGAATGGCATGGGAGGCTTAATTTGCTAGCAGGATCTGCAGTGTCAATCCACTTATAACGATACCAGATATAACAATGTACCGCTTATAACGATCAGTTTCTCAGAGTTTCTAGACTGGAAATAATCAGTTTCTAGTCCAGATACAACGAATTGAAATTTTGGGTTTTCTCATTATCGTTATAAGTGGGTTGCACTGTATGAACTGTTTTCTAGCACGATGCGAACGCTAGGAGCCAGCGTTCGCGTCGGACTGCTCGGACTCACTTTCGTCGCAGGGACTTCTCTGTTGGAAACCAATAAGATGTCGCTCTGCCGCATATCTTCCCCGGTGTTATTGCACCCCACAGCCCATCCCCAATTCCCTCCACCTTTCATTGCATTCCGCAAACAGCCTAAACCAGACGCAGTTTGCAAATATATTGACGCTCACTATCGCTACAACGCAGCCACAGAGCAAAAGCGTCATCTGCCCTCGAGTGCCTCTGCTCGTTGTTGCCACTAGAGCGGCTGCGAGGAATTCGGAGGTGTAAACTTCAAAATTCATTTACTCGAAAGAAAACAAATATCTTGATCAAATATTTCGTAGACATGCTCACGGGTGGATATTTAGTACAAGGTGAAAATGTTATAAAAATCAATGACCATCAATATTTAACTGGAGTTCACTTTTAGTGGTGTTGTACAGTGGATGCGACAAGCATATAAATCTTTTGGAGCTTTGAATTTCCCGGTTCGGCTTACGGACGCTTTGCCTTTCCGTCGGTCACGCAGAGGTGCTGGAGGAGTTGAGCGACAGCAGCCAGTTCATCTGCACCACCTTCAGTCCCGAGCTGGTGCAGAAGGGAAACGTGTTTTACGTCACTCACAAGCAGGGGGTGAGTTGCCCCACTTTGGTCGTTTGGCGCAGTGTGCTGCGACGGACCGATGCCGCCAATTGCCGGCCTGTGGACCTTTGCGGAAAATTACGCGAGACCTTCCGTCGGCCCTATATTGCACCGCGGGACTCGGAGAATCGTGGAGCTGTTTCGATGTATGCTCGGGACATCCTGGAAAGGGCGCATTTCCTTCCCCTTATCACTGCGAGTTCGAAACACAAAGAAAATGGAGCGAATGTATCACAAAACCGATGCTTACCTTGTTTTTCCAATGTCGTCCTGCTTCTTTGCATTATGAAATCGCAAAATGCTAAACGAACATGAAGCGCTGATTTTATTTGTACTCCTCTATGTGCCGTACATCGGATTGCTGTAGTGCTTCGGAATGATGGGAGGTGCAGACATTTCCGGAATGGTCTATTGACTATAGGAACGACGATGATGTGCCCTTTATGTAATGTAAAGGCCCGTTCACACACTTGCGACTTCTTAGAACCGAGTGCCTTGAAACCTCGAAATCTCTTACGATGCGAGGACACACTGGCACCAGCTATCGGGTAGCAGTGGAACACTGAGCTGTCCCGTATATTTTAATCTCTTTCGCGCATCATTCTTTCTTTCTTGGCTCTAAAAACTTTTGTCAATGTTATAAACAAACATTTCTCATAAATAGTACTACAGTAAACTTTCGTTAGTTCGACCTCGGTTAATTTGACTTTTCGTTTAATTCGATCGTGTTCAAAAGTCCGACAAGCACCCATACATTTCTATGGGAGGGAAAGTTCGACAGTTCAAACTCGGGAAGGCTCCACATCGGATAATTCGTCCCGAGCGAATGCGCGCGGGCTCACATTGCACGGCCCCACGACAGAAAAATCACCAACGTACGGCGAAACACGAGCCCTCTGCTGCAAAGCCGAACGTGCGGAAATATGCGCCTGCTCCTCTATGCGTTGAGATGGACCGTAGTGAATGACACGAGCCAGCGCAACCAATCTGGAGTGGAGTAGCGCGGAGAACATAGCACGTGGTCGGGCACGCACGAGCCAGCGCGCGTCTCAAAGCGTTTTTTGTAGCATCGTGTGCGCACCGGAAAGCGTGAGTTCTCTTTTCCTTTTTCTTTTTTTTTTTGTTGTTGACGGGTTGGTTGCTTGGTGCCGAAGTTGGCTCAAAGCTTTCTCAGCGCGCGCTCTCAAAGCGCTTCTCTGTAGCATCTTGTGCGGTCCATCTGCGTGTCGGAAAACGCAAATTCTCTTTCTTTTTTTTTTGTCGCAGAGCCAACCTTGGCCCGGCACCAAAGTCTGCTCGTAAAACTTACTTTTTTTGTTTTATTTTATTTTTAAATTTTTTTTTGTATTACGCGATTTTTCGGGGACGTGACGTTTAGTTACGCTGCTCTCCGAAGCATGCTTTTGGACACCCGTTTTAAGCTCAGACGGCATCAGACAATCCGTGAGTTCTTTGAACAATAAAAGGAAGTTTAATTTTAACTGTTTTTCTGTCCTTTTTTTTAATTCGATCATTTGGATAATTCGACCAAATTTCAAGGTCCTGTCAAGGTCGAATTAACGAAAGTTTACTGTACATACATTTGACCTCGCAAATGCCGCCAAACCCTCGCTCTAGTGAAATGCAGTTCCAGGGTCACCACATAGATGGCGCCAGCGTTGTCATATGTTCTCCTGTCGCAAGAGATTTTAAGAGGTTTTAAGGCACTTGGCTCTAAGAAGTTGCAATTGTGGTGAACGAGCCTTTAGGTTATTGACTATAACTAAAGGGTTTTCTTTGTTTTACACCATGTTCTACATAGACGTGTTGACCAGAAAAGAGAATGAGTGTCGGTTTTGTCTCAGTGTGTGTTAGATGAAAAAAGTGATGCTTTGTGAAAGGTTACTGTTGAAAAAAAATTATTTTTGGTCATTCAGTCTGTGAAGACACTGATCATAATTAGTGTGCCTGTCGTCATACCGCTTAGCTTATAGTCGGAATAGTTGAACAAATGTTCATCAGCTTCTACGGCAGACGTAAATCGCTGTATGTTTTACAGTGACCTGATTGCATGTCGAAGATTTTGACACGAAATCATGTCACTGTAAAGCACTGCAGCGATTTACGCCTGCTGTAGGGTAAGTAGTTATGTTTTCATATTATCAGGCTTCTAGACAACTCGCATTTGAAACTCCAACATTCGCCAATTCCCCGAGACTTTATACCACACAAACAACAGAGCGATGCCTACGGCAGATATTGGAACAAAGTACTTTGAGACGCCGACAACTCCGAAGTGCAAGCAGTGATACATGCTTGCACTTTTGCATCTCACATATTGCTCATCTATTACACGCCACACCAGCCGGTAATCGAGGAAAGCCGGACAACAAAGCTACATATGGTTGATGCTTTGTTGCATGGCCAAAACCTGAAATCATTTAGTGTTTGTCTACCTCAAGGTACTAAAGTCGCGCCACTATAGTGTGTTACAACTTTAGAAAATAGGGCGAGGGTAAGGAAGGCCAGGGAGGAGGAAGCAGACGAAAAGCTAAAGAGAGGACAAGGTTGCCCCCTCTTTTCTCCAGCATTCCGTCTGCTTCCTCCTCCTCGGACTTTCTTTCCTCGCCCCACCTTCTTGAGATGCAACGGACTGTAGTATTGCACTCCAAATCGGTCCTTTTGTCACTCTACTAAGTTGCGCAACCAAGTTTTGCGCACCAAGTTGTGCAGCCATGTTGTGCAACCAAGTTGTCCTTTCGTATTTTCAGGCCAGCCACGTGGAGTCCATCTCTCCAGAAAGGGCGCTGAATTTACTGCAGGGCATCATCACTCGCAGACCCGAGGACTGAACTCCTAGCTGGGGTGCAACGTTTCTTGTCATCTTTTCTAGTCGCGCAAATTGCACCAAAGTTGTTTGTTTCTTATTGACGTCCAAAACTGTTTTTTGTACCGTTGTGACCAGTGTAACTGATGAATCTCTGCCATTTTTGTTTTACATGACCCAAGTCCTGTGGACAAAACGTGCATCTGTTTAATCTTGGGTTTGTTCCATCCCACATCTTGTTTGTTTATTTTAATTTTAAACGTGACAATGGCACGAACTTGCCGGATGCTTGTAGTTCGCTTTTATCACAAGGCACCGCATCAGTTTAATTTTATTGACCGTTGTTTGAAAGTTCACAACATTTTTGCTGAAGGCAAAGCTTGACGAAGCTCAATATTTATGCAGCTGATTATTATTTGAAAATAATATATTATGAAGACTACCCTATCCTGGAAGACAAAATGTTTTTACATTTTCTACTAAGTTTCCACCAGGAATTTTACAAAGCGACAATGGTAAATATCACCGGATGTTTTTATAGCTTTTATTTTTCATCACACAAAATGTTTTTACCTTCTTGCGAGACTAGTCAACATTTAGACTGTTCTTATTTTGGAGCGGCATTCTTGAAGGTGGCCTTTCGACGGAGTCTTTACTTTCACAAAACTCTATGCCTTTTTAAAACTCATAAAAGCAAATATTGATAAGTTTTTAGGCCAGCTGTTTGTAATAAAACGTGCAACTGTTGAATGGTGTGGCTGTCTCTTTTCGTTTTTGTATTTCTACGGAAGTTTGTCCTACAATGCATGCTCGTTATAGGCATTGACAGGTTCACTTTACAGCCAATGAGCATGCAGCATTAGGATTCTGAAGAGGGAATGTTTACGCTTTGAACAACGAAGCGTGAACATGTACTGAGACACTCTGCGTTTCTTAACCTGTCAGAAACTAAAGAATCATTCTCAGTTGAAGAGCCATATAGCGTGGTTCCTCGTAAAGTGTTGCCATAATTTGCCCCTTTATGGGGTACCAGGAGTTGCGGTAACCTTTCAGGGCAGCAGTCTGGAGGCTTGTCAAAATATATGAAAGTTTTCAAAGAGTAGAGCAATGTCTTGGAGCAAGAGCAATCGCTGGACCTTTTCTGAGCAGAATTTTGTGCACATGCGAGTTCTCCTTCCCTCGAGCCGTGGACGCTACATGCGTTTAGTGAAAATGAGGGAGCGGGGCTGGCAGGGCTGGCTTCTTCGAAATGTCTGCAAAAGCTCTGGTGTGCGGGTGCATCAGATGCGATTTTCATGCACCAATCTCTAACTTCAAAAGGCTTTTTTTTTTGGACTGTTGTGAGGAAGTTGGTGACACTGTAAAGTATTTATCAGCGTTAACATCCATAAGGCCAAGAGCCTGAGCAAATCACAAGGCAGGAGGCCATGCATACAAGTGCCGGGCTGCCTCCTCGGCCCTGCGTTAACAAGGGATGGATTATTATAAAATGGAATAAGCGAATACAGGAATGGGTGAGTTATGTGCAAGAGGTTGCCAAAAATACATATTCGCTCATGATGTTGCACTATAGTTGGACAACATAAGAAAGACGGAGCAAGGGGGAAAAGGGCGAAAACTAGGAAAGCTGAAGTGGAGGTGAGCAACGTCCTTCCATAACGGCTTTCCTCCTGTGTGCCCTTTTCCCCTCACATGGTCTTTCTTACGTTGTATCTTACTATAGACGCATGAACTTGCACGACTGAGCCAGTAAATGTTTTGTACACCCATGAGCACCCTAAGCTTATGGAAAAAGAAAGTTTTTTTTTTTTTTTTATTAAGGCAATGGGGAAGTTTTGCGCAAGCTTTCTTCAAGTTACTGTCTGTCCACTGCTTGGCGGTGTTTTTATGTGTAGGAAGTCCATACGACCTGTCAGATAGCGATAGTGTGTCGCTTTCTGCTAGGGATTTCTACAGCAGTAGACCTGTAAACTAGTCCTCAAAACGAGAGTACTGGCCTAGCTATTTGCTCGTCAAGGCAGGCCCTGCCAGGTTTGCCTAGTCACATCTGGTTGCGTAATCTACAGGGTGAAACAAGGATACGGCAGGCTCTTTAAATCGACCGGAAAATTCGGTTTCTTAATTTATCGCGCTACGACTTTGTGCAGCGTTGCCCACAGATGGTGCATTTTTTTGTAAAATTTGCAAAGAACGAACTTACCTGAGGAAAAAGTAAAGAAAGAAAAAGGCTTAGCTCCTATGGAAACGCAGCGACGCCACCGGTCTTCAAACAACACGGCGCCGTTTCGCACGGGAGACAAGAGATGGCGCAACGAACGAGCATACGGCGCCGAGAGCCGGCACTTTAGCAGATGATCCTTTCGACTCAAAGCGGCTTGCGTTCCGCAGGCGGCGACAGTCGCAGAAACAAAAACAGGCGCGGTAACAACAAGGAACTGCAGTTCCTTGTCTGCTAAACACGCCGGCTCTCGGCGTCGTCTGCTCGTTCGTTGGCGGCAGTTGGCGTCGCGACCGCTTGCGCCATCTCTTGTCTCCCGTGCGAAACGGCGCCGTGTTGTTTGCAGACCGGTGGCGTCGCTGAGTTCCCATAGGAGCTAAGCCTATTTCTTTCTTTACTTTTTCCTCAGGTAAGTTCGCTCCTTGCAAATTTTACAAAAAAAAAATGCACCATCTGTGGGCAACGCTGCCCAAAGTCGTAGCGCGATAGGTTAAGAAACCGAATTTTCCGGTCGATTTAAAGAGCCTGCCGTCTCCTTGTTTCACCCTGTAGAACTTTCAAAATCATGGTTCCAGGGCTTCTGGATTGGAAAACATGTTTGTGCCTCAAGAAATTGTCAACAACCCAAGCTGGGTTTCAGGGTACAGGCTCATGCATGCACTCGTGGTCTGCGTGCGTGTTATCTGACCAAACCTCTCGTAACCGTGATTTTTGAAAATAGCAGATTGCACAGAACGAGAGCCGATCGATGGATGGGTGAATGCACATGGTTGAAACCGGAGCAGGTTGAAATGGTTGAAACCTTTTGCCAGAAAAGGCAGCAAAAGCCATGCAAAGGTGAAGATTGCATCTCATGCGCTCTCGCACCTTAGCCGGTGCCCAACAAGAACTGATGCCAGTGCCGCACTGAAGTAAAGGCAGCAGCAAAATCATATCGCTTTGCACGCGCGCCAGATTACAGCCGCCATTGCTGACCTTGTTTTACCCAGATGCCGAGTCCTTGAAGCGAGCATTGACGAGCTTCCACAAAGGCAATGCTGGGGAGAAGGACGTGGTAGAATCTAAAATGGCTATAACCTGCTCTGCTGTTGTAAGGTTGTAATGATGAAGTGAAAACAAAAATACACCATTCCTCCTACTAAAACTTCGGTATAGCAGTGAGAGATGGCAGCACCATATCGCAGTCACTAATTAAAAAAAAAAGCTTTTATACCGGTTAGTTATAGATTTAGTAATTTTACGCAGCAGGATCAACCACAACAAATTTCCGGATTTCGATGTTTTAAACGTCAGCCCTTTTTTATATATATAAATAATGTTGTCCGGTACGCAGCGCCCCGCTACCGCAACCAATAAATTTAGCCCAATTAGGATCGGCCCTGCGTGCGGTTTTTAGTAGGAGGGGACGTAAACAAAACTCCTTGAACCCTCCTCTTCGATCGGGAGGAGGCAATTCCTCATGCGTTTAGTTTAGTTGCTCCTTAATTTTGGACATCATGGAAGTGATTCGGACACCCAAAGTACGTACGCAAACTTGCCTCACCTCTTCGCGCTGCATGCGTTCTCGTTTAGCCTGCTACCAGACTCGAGGCGTCTTGCCGAGTTCTGCAATCCACGGCTCCCGCGTCACGACCTACATTTTTCGCTTTTCACGCTCGTATATGCCGTTAGCGTCTACATAAAACGTCGAAGTGCACCTCGTTTCGAGCGGCGGACTACGTAAATACTCGTTTGAACGCGTCACGTATGTGTCGTAGATCGCCTCTTTCGGGCTGGGGGTGTCGGTATGTTTTTTGCGTCCGCGAGTTTGATGAAAAACACAGCTGTTCGACTGACGCCAGCGTGTCGATCGATGTTCGCGGTGTTGAACGATCACCAGCTTTCCTGTGTTTTTAGTTGCTTCTCTAGGTGTCGTTTTTATCTTTTAGTTGTTTTTCTAGGATTTCTCTTCGCGCAAATGTTTTTATCGTTTCCGGAGTTTTTAGTTGTTCTGGGGTTTCTCTTCGTGTTGTTGTTGTTTTGGCCACCTGCGGCGTTGCCTACATCGTGTTGGAAGCTCACCAGCTTTCTTGCCCGTGTTTTAGTTTCTTTTCTTGTAGGGTTTTGTGGTTTGTTGTCCTCCGTCTGCGACGTTGCCGTGTTTCTGTGTTTCAGGTTGAGAACGTCCGCATGCTGGACCGCTTCAACAGCCGAAAATCATCCACCGGATCTCTGTACCTAACAGCAACTCACCTGATTT
>JAZHYW010047455.1:0-61059 GCA_037355805.1 Ixodes ricinus | reverse complement strand
AAGTTTTCGGTGTATTGCGGTGAATATTTGTAGACTCATAAGCTTCTCGGTTCTTTTCGGTTTATTGGCGAAAACCAGTATACCGACAAAAATGTAATATTTAAAAGCTTTTGTTTAAAATGTATCGTGAGTAGTTTTATTCCCTCCTCTAGACTAGAAGACGGAAGCTAGGGGTGTTAAAAAATGTGCGAAAGTTACGGACGCCCTTGATTTTCATCGTTCAGTTCACGATTAAACTGTCTTCTTTGAGCAAAGAATTCGGCACACGAATCGCTATCAGGTGAAAAACCCAGATTTCGTCCTGAAAACCCCTGCGCCCCCGGAGCTTTAGTTGAAAGTTGAACCGATCTTTGAGACAAGATAAAAACTGCGAAAGGAAGTAGTCATACGGTAAAGAATGAGTCACCCTCTCCCCCCCCCCCCAAACCGACCCCTCCAAACGCCCTAAAAGATACTCACCTTTTTTCAGTTAAAAATGAATTTGGAAATATAGCGCTACTATAAAAATGCATGTCTCAAAGTAGGCACTGTAAAGGAATGGAGGGTCAGGCCAATTCGTCGAGAGCCAACTTTTCGACGGCACGTTTTGTCGAATCCGTTCTCTTGGGGGCAAGTTCGGAGTGGGGAGTATACTCGATGCGGCACATGAGGCCCCCTGTGCAATACCTGAGCCCTCGCTGGTGCGTATTCTGGCTATTTCTCGAGCAGTTCTGCTAATTTTGACGCGCAAGTTTGCTGGTGATGTAGTCTACAATAAATAAATCAGTCGCATGGCAATATGTGGTCGTTAGTTGTTAAAGAAAAACAAAAAACAGAAAGCGTGTGCGTCAACGGTATGCTCAGCCCATGCTGTACGGCAACAGCATTGAGGCTGTGGCATGTTTCTGTTTCACCGGTTTCCACTCGTTCGAGGCCTTCGTCGACAATATTTTGTGAATTTAAATCAAAACAACTTCTCACCTGCAAGCTGCAGCCGCGTGTTTCCGGGACATTTTATTCACGGCGAATGAACCCCGCAGAATCGGTGCCCATTACACACCTTGAATACGCTCGACATTATAGTCACCTTATCTTACCGGTTCTATCAATGCATCAATATTCGACGCATCTCCCGCTTTTTTTTTTTTTTTTTTGGGGGGGGGGGGGGGTCATCTACGGTTCGGTGGTAATTACAATACGACGAGTACTACGGAACCTCACCGGACCGCCGCAAACCAGATGATTCATAACTTGAACTTATGGACTTTTTTCCCCAATAATTTTTCCTCTTTCGCTGGTTCTAAAAGAAAGACCAGATAACGCAGCCAACATCGACACGAACATATCATTGCTAACTACCCAAACTCTTCAAAGATCACCGTAGTTAAGTAGTAGCAAGTACTGCTCAATTTATTTATTTTTAGCAATCACACAGCAGCAGCACTCGAGACACTGACTTGGGAGCGATCCCGTCGCCGCCAACGTACTTTTTTATGTTTCTTAACTAGCTGTTATTTAATGCCATACAATGTCCATCCATTTGCCTTTTCGTTCTGTTTTGTTTTCACAAAACGCTACCTATTACAGCCTTTTTAACGCTCAGCATTGACGGATCAAGATAATTATCGCGCAGAGAGAGGTGAAGAGCCTGCTCGAAGTTGCTATACATGCGTGCTCTTTTGTCGCTGTGCTGTTTTGACGACGTGCTGTTTTGGCGCGTGCTCTTCTGTCGCTGTGCCGTTTTGACGCTGTGCTGTTTTGTCGCGTGCTATTTTGACGCGTGCTGTTTTGTCGTCGTGCTGTTTTGACGCTGTGCTGTTTTGACGCGTGCTGTTTTGACCGTGCTGTTTTGTCGCGTGCTGTTTTGTCGTGTGCTGTTCTGTCGCGTTCCCGGCAAAGATTCGGCGAAGATTCGGCAAACATTCGGCAAACCTTCGGCAAATGTCTGCGCACGCGCGAGAATGCGACGGGGCCATGAATTGCAAATGGACGCCGTGCGGTCGTGCGGTAATTACCATCGTACAGTGTGTTACAACCAGCGGTTACGGCGAGGTGTGGAGTAGGCAACACGGTAACGGTGCGTTTGTGAGCCTTTCTGAGTGTGGTTCTCTTCAATATTTTCTGCCTCAAGAACAGAAGATCAACAAGTAATTTACTCAGTCCCCTGCGCAAGTGACAAATGATGCGGTACACTCTGGATGACGTGATTTTCATTTGACATTTCCAGTGATGCAACAAGGTAGTTGTAACATTGACTGACAATTACTTCAAAGCACTCCTTGCAATTATAACAATCCTGTTTTCGGCTCACAAGAAGTTTGTGCCAAAACAAAATAATACTGCTTTTTAATTAGCGTCATTTTGCGATTTTTGTGTATCTGCATAAAAATCACAGAACTATCATGCTCGACGTTCCACATCCGACCTTCTTAAATCTTCCCGAATTCCTGAACGTCCGTGTGTGTCTAAGTTCTAACACCAGAAACCGGCATTTTAAAGGTTAAAAACGAGGCGTTGCGAATATGGGACGCGTTTTTTTTAATACTAAGCCGGCGTCAAGTGACTCAGATCGAAAAAACATGCATATTTAAAATAATATTGTTATCTCTTCTGGTGAAGGCTCAGCAACCGTTGCATTCGTTTTCGCGCACAAAGACGGTGACTTCCAGAGAAAGCAAAAACGCAGTGGTATTGCATTCATTTTAACAATGTACAAACACCTGCAGGCTTGCGCTGATGAGGTCTCAAGATCGAAACTCTCGTGTCGTGATTCGGGACAGGGTTTGCAACTACCCAACCTCGTTGTCTCGTCACTTCTGCAAGAAGTAACTGTAATATTGCCAGTAAACACACAAAAACGGCACCGATAGAGTTATCTTGTATAGACTTCAAAAGCTAAAAATATGCTTCAAGCATAATTTGCGAAGTATTCCATAAAAGAAAAAAATTTGTATACTTTTTTCGCCATGGGATTTGGGGTTGGTGAGCTCGCCCTATAGTGCCAAACGTTGTTATACAAACAGACAAGTAAAGAAATGCTGGGCGTGGCAGGTTCCCAGCATCTTATTATCACTCAACAACCAATGAGAGCGCAGCATTAGCTACTAAGAACTCCAGAGGACCAATCGCGAGGACGTGAACATATTTAGCCACGCCCCGCGATTCTTCGCCACTCCGGTGGCAGCTGCTGTCAGCGCTGCGCATGCGCAGATGCTTCGCCTCGGGCGAATCCGGTTTCTGCGCACGCGCAATGCCCACACCCGGTGTGAAAAAACGGGGGCTTGCTTACGAACAGCGTGTTCGTCAAAAGAGATGTTTGCAAGTGCGCCCCCTGAGCGCCGCAACCTTGCTTGCTGGTGTGGGTATAGATCGTCTGATAGTCAAGTATTGCTGAGGCCGCTGAGGCGTCACACACGGTTTCCAGACTGGCGCCTACCCTATAGACTACACACTGTACCCAAACAAAGCGTTTTCCATCCACGGTGGCCAGACTATAGCTCTCAAAGCGCGGTTGTCTTGCAAACGTATAGGCAGTGTTGCCAACCTCCGCGGCCGTTCCCCAATTTTTCTTCCCTAGATTTCCCTAGATCATTCAGAAAAAGTGTTAATTTGCGACAAATATTGAGATTATGGTTATGGAGTAGCTTGAGAATCGATTCCTGTAGTTGGGTGGCCATTTAAGGTTAAGTTTGCTTCGTTAATACCTTTTACATAATTAAAGTTTGTTACTTTGGCCATGTGTGGCCCCTCAATATTGCTGTTGTTACCACTGGAGATTATGTCTGGACCCGACAGTATACAAAGAAGTCTTTTTCCCACTGCACTTGGCCGGCACGAAGAGGAAAAAGGGAAGGAACGTGTCTGTAAAGTACCCTCTGAAACCCATTAAAGAACAATCCCTAGATTTCAACAAAGTTTCCTTTGCCCCTAGATGATGACGGAAATCCCTAGTTTTAGGGAAATATATCTAAGGTTAGCAGCATTGCGTATAGGCATAAGAAACTTTCCCCGGCTGCCTGACCTAGAGCTCAAACGTGAGCCTTCCAATTGCGCTTCTCGAGTGCAGTCGTTGACGACTGTACCACCTTTGTGAATAATATAATATTTGACTTTTTTTTTAACTTTCATATTTAGAACTACTGCAAAAAACTTCTTCATGGCGAGACGGTATCGTAACACTATGTTCAATAATAAGTTGTTTAAACCTTAATATCGTCGTCGCCAATGTTTGTGGGGCAATAATATGCCACGCATGTCTGGCATTTATGCGGTCAAAAGCGCGAACGGAAACACGAACGAAACATGAAACACGTGCGGCAAGGACAGGCGCTACTTACAGCATAATTAACTTTTTTTAAAAGTTGGGGCTCAATCCACGCTGTGAAAGTAGTTGGTCAGCGAAGCTGTGGTATCACCTGCAACGATTGCCTACTGCACTATACGAAATGCCGCCGCCGGTCGCAGCACGCCGCCGCTCGTTGTATTGCCGTTTCTTTTCCCTTGCCGCTCCTAGTATTCACGCTGCTTCTCGGGAGTCCTCTAACTATGCGTGGCCTATCCATCGCGGTACTGCAGCAACAATGAAATCAGTTGCTATACTCCGTTTCATCTTACGTTTAAGCGCAGCGGATGTTACGAGCCATCAGAGCCAATCGGAGGCCGTGTGATTGTCACGTGACCTTAGAGAGGGGGCACAGTGACGCGCGGAAAGCGTATCACGGGCCACGTCCACAGAACCGGATTGGCTAAGATAGTCTCGTAGCATCCGCTGCGTCCGGACGTAAGGTGAAACGGGGTATAGGCGGGTTCTTCTTTTATATATGAAAGGCTAGTGACGTCACTCCCCACGTCGCAAGCTGCCGTCGCCGCGGCAGCTTGGGCAACAGTAATCTTCACCGGGAACGTATGCGGTGAGCGCTACGTGCTTTGCATTGTTTTCAGGAGCACCTTATCATTCATTACATGGTTAGGATGCTTGTTTTGTTCTTATTCTTTATTTAAACGAATGTTGTGCTGTATGCTGTATGCGTGGTGTTTCTACTTTTCGCTTCAATCTTATGAAGTCTTTTTTCCGTGAGAACGCCGACAGCGAAAACACACGCGGGGAGAAGGAACGTGCTTCGCAATGTTCGCAGGCGACGTTATCATTCATTATGCGGTTTGCACTTCACACGAGGGCTTCGAATGACGTCAACCACTTTCGAAGCAGCTGCAAACCTAATCTTTACCGGAACGCGTGGGAGGGTGTTCCTATTGTTCACACGCGCCTTATCATCCATCATGTGGTTTTGATGCTTGTTTTGTGGTTTTCTTTATTGAAAAGTATACTGAACTGTATGCTGTATGCCTGATTTCAAAGTAGATATGCTTTTTTGCCTTCAATTGTTCGCCGGGAGTTTTTTTGCTTACATCGCCAACGACACGAAAATACTCCTTGGCTGGTAGAGGTATACAGCTTCGCTGTAAAATTCTCTCTGCCAGACTCGTTCACCATAACAAGCCATAAACCAATGATATATCAACAGTTGGATATGTTATCGGTTTATGGCCTGTTATCCGTATGGTTAACGACAGTCTGGCTGAGTGAATGCTTTTTTCTTTTCTTCAAGAAATGCAGTTGTAGGTAGCGCCTGTCCTTGTACGCGTTTCTTGTTTTGTCCGTGTTTCAGTTCGCGCTTTTAACCATTTTAAATGCCATGAACCAACTAGACGCAACCAAAATTATTGCTTCGTATTTCGGGCGCATCTGTTGGTTCTGAAAAAAATTGATTGACCATGCTATTTAACGTTACAGCGCACCAAAAGAAAAACACTCACGGACACAGGCACGCTAAAAAGTCACAGCATATCCACGTGGTGAATGATGATGAGTGGGCGAAGCTCCGGAGTGAATCGTCGGTAAACCAGCGATTCTTCCGTTAATTCGCCCACTCATCGCCATGTAAAGACGTGAGAAACACTGTGTGTGTGTGTATACAAATCAAGTTTTATTATTTAGAGAAGATGGATGGATTGCGATGTCCCTTCATTATGACGGCTTTATGGTCCGTGAAATGAAGGGTGAGCGGTTCTTGTATGGGTTGCAGTGGAAAATTTGCAAATACTAGGTCTATGCATGTTCCTCGAATCGTGGTAGGTTTCATATAGTCCAACGATATACATCTAAGTGCGTATCTAGAAGCCATGTGTTGGATGAGCCAATTATCTGTCGTGTCAGCGATATCCACGTTAAAATCACCAACGAGTATGAACGGTGCATTCTTGTACTTTGTATCATACTCTATCAATGCCGTGTCTATGAATGACTTGACATTTCCGACCACCAGATTGGGTGCGAGGTCTGGCGACGCTGCCGTGCCGCTTCGGCTTCCACTCTCGTACGGCCGGATCTTGGCGGCGTCGCCGAGCAGACTGACGACGCGATTCGGCTTCCCGCTCTCGCACGGCCGGATCTTGGCGGCGTCGACGCGCAGCCTGACGACATGCTTCGGCCTCTCGCTCTCGCACGGCTGGATTCTGTCTGCGAGCGCGCGCTGCCGCCGCCTTGCGCGCTCTCCGCTCCGCAGCCTTGTCTACTGCCTCCATCCAGCTAAACTACGAGCAGCGCCAAGAGCGAGTGCCTTTTATAACATGAGCTAAGCGCCATCTGTCATCTCTACATAAAGTTAATTCCGGAACACGCCATCTCTTGAGCCATTCATAAACTAAACCTCGAAGTGGCTACATACCCACAACTAGGAGGGACAGACCCACGCCTTAAGGAGCTTCGCCCCTAAAAGAAACAGTCACTCAGTGCTGACTCACAACTCTTGGTTTGTACTAATTATCTCTTTCTACATTCAATGAACTCTTTTTCTATGCACTAAAACTAAGAATCAAATCCATAAAATCGAAAAATTCAAGAATTATAAAATTCTCTTGCAAATAATACAAATCAAAAATTAAAACAAAAATTAAAGTTGAAATTAAAATTTAAAAAAATACTAAGTAATTCTCACTGCTGCTGCCTGAGAGACCCTTTGGCCAAATATTCTAATTCTCTTTTGAAAAAACGTTATAGATGGGCTGCTGACACATCTACTCAGTCATTCCGTCTTTCAATGCTTGTTGCTTCTATAATTTCGCCGGAGAGCTGGTTGGGACCAATTTACTGGATCGCGTTTGTCCGCTCCGCTAATGCAGCCACGGTCGGCCATCTTTTTGGTAAAGTTATATTATCTCTAGCCACACCATAGGGTCAATTCCGTGGACGATTTAGGTAAAATAACTTGCGTTATTGTTAATTTCACGGCATATGTCGCACGCCCGCTCTTCACCGCTGCCTGAGCGAGAGTGTCCTCCTCTCCCGGTGGATTTTGGCCGCGCGCGGGCCTCCGCCGCTTCTGGCACAAAAAGACGCCATCTCGTGGCCCAGTGGCGAACCGTAGGTTACAATAGGTAGTATGGTAACGCAATCTACCGTCCGTTAGGACAGGGTTACTACGTCTTTCACCCGCAGTTGAGGGATCGCAGGGTTACTTTGTGGAAACCTTGGGAACAAATAAATAATTTTCACCAAATCTATCCCTGCGCGCCAGGACAGCCAAAAAACACTTACCGATGGTGAGTCCTTGTCTCTTCGCGATCGGGGCGATTTGGACAGCGCCACACAACATGACGGCATAGGTCGACCTTCCTCAATCGCATCCACTGAGTTTCAAGAATCTGCTTCGTCGAGCGACTTCACATCAAGGACGAAATATCACCCACGGTATACAGTGTACTAGACCCACGACTATTTTTAGGGAAGCCTCGCCGCCACAGCGCTGCCCGCCATATTACTCATGATGGCTAGAGATAATATAACTTTACCAAAAAGATGGCCGACCGTGGCAATATTCCTGTGCGAAGGCGGAGATTGGCAAACGCGATCCAGCAAACAGTCATGAGAGCTCAGTGTTTGGGACTCTGGACGGTGTCTAAATGACCGCCTTCGAGAGCATGGCAACAACATCGTCAACGCCAACTCCAGACATTTAGGAATTCAGCTGTAGGGAGTGCAGGCGTTCGGAGACTTTTAAAGAAGTGTACTGCAAGCTAGGCAAGAGTCCCAATCGACTCACTAGAAATATAGCGGCAGCAAGCATTTAAAGACAGAATAACAGGTGTATCAGCAGCCCATTTATACATCTTTTCCACAAGGGCGCAGCCATCTTGAATGTCGTCACTTCTGATATGCGGTAATAAACATCGTTTTGATCTCTCCACGCCGCTTTGAAGGTGTTTACAAAAAAATGTGTGTCACACACTCTTGCTTTGCCTCACCTATATTTTCTTGCATATTCCAGGTTGAAATGTTTTATTATTTTTTCGTCCCGCGAACCAGATACGGAACCCACGTGATTGAGAACGGCAGGAAATCGAAAATGTCTGCAACTCTTTGAAAAGGGGAACTAGAATATTTGGCCAAAGGGTCTTTCAAACAACAATCTGAGAAAATTCTTTAAAAAATTTCTTTTTCAGTTTTAATTTTTTAACTTTTATTTAACTGTAAGAAAATTTATAATTTATTCAGTTTTTTCAATTTTTGGATTGGCATCTCGTTCTTACTGCATAGAAAAAGTGTTGTTCATTGTAAGTAGAAGAAGAGAACCGATACAAAGCAAGAGTTGTGAGTCAGCGCTAACCGACTGTTATTATTTAGTGTGCCTGCGTCCGTGGGTGTTTTTATTTGGGTGCTCTGTGCCGTTTCATTCCTGCGATGACCTCATCGAGGTCGCAGTATTTTGAAATAAATAAATAAATAAACCGCGTTCTTAATTTCATCAAACCTAATTTTAAAATTGCTCCAGAAAATATTATGGAATTGTCATATGTAACTAACGCTAGGCCAAACTTGGAGTATCACTTGTCCGATGTAGGATCCCTATTTCTTAAATTTATCTTCGAACATTGAATGTGTACAACATAGAGCAGCGTGGTTTGTTACAAATAATTATAACTTCAGATCAGATCAAGTATGACCAATTTTAAAAATAAGCTAGGTTGGAAGCTGCTGGGTATACTCGGAGAAAATATCGCAGAATAAAGCTTTTAGAAATATTTTTCTAAACCTTACACGCCTTACACTCAATAACAGGGACGAATATCTTAATTTCCTAGATTACATTTCAACAAGGCTGCATCATCCATTGAAAAAGATGTTTAGATGCAGAACGGAATTAGATCCATGACTGGAACTGTCTTCCAGAGTATGTCGTCACAGTAGCTTCCGTTGTCTACCTTTTTATTAAATGTATAAGTTTCCTCAAAATATTTTTCTCGATATTTTTGTGCGTATTTTACACTTTTTATGAAATATTTGGGCCTCAAAAACAGTTTTTATTTTCAAATATTGCTGTTGGTATTCCATGCTTTTGTGAAATATTTGTGCTTTGGTACGCTTTGTTTTTGTATATGTTAAAAAAACATGTTTTTGTATTATTGAACCCCCTACACTAATGCCCATTAGGCGATGTAGGTGATTAATATATAAATAAATAAATAAATAAATAAATAGATTAATAAACATATTAAGATGAATAAACCGTACTTGATCAAGAAAGAAGGTTACGAAGCCGCCGATATCACACAATCTTTGACGGCGCCGGAATTCGAACTCCGGTTCCTTGGAGTTTGATTATCCGGTCGGGAGGCAAACTACTACACTATATATTCTACTTTTTTTTTTCTTTATTCCAAAGCAAACAACACATGTCAATTCAATTTAAGAATGCGCTGCAGGACTTCTGCAGGGCACGTTCAAAGGCTCCCATTTCCAAAAAACGCTTTACAAAGTTCTAGCCATTCGGGCTTAGGCTTGCGCGTGGAAAAAAACACTCTCGACCTGCTTCACAAGAGAAAAGAAACAGAAGCGAACTTTTTCTGTCAGTGGGGTCGGCAGGCCGTACTGCCATGCGCGAGCGCCAAATACTGAAAAGACCCAAAAGAAAAACATATCAAATTGCACGCAGTCATCGTTCATTACTTTCAAAAAACGAATGCCAGACGGGGTGATACACAGCTCTTTCTTTAGCGTGCGTTGAAGCACGTCCCAGAAAAATGCGGCGTCCGTGAAAAAAAATGAATACACGCTCAATAGTCTCAGGTTGCTTGCATAAAAGCAATCAACCGTCCACCGTCACATCAGAATCTTTTTTTTAGCCACACCTTGACCAGCAACGTATAGGTGTGCAACATAAAAAAACGTTTTCACCGAAGGTGCTACACACAAACAGCTTAACTCGGCTCAGCACATCTTGGCCGCCATGACAAAAAACAGTTCGATACATCGGCGTCTACACTATATAATAATAATAATAATAATAATAATAATAATAATAATAATAATAATAATAATAATAATAATAATAATAATAATAATTTGTTTATTTAATGTGCCCAAAGCAACCACGCGGATTTTTTAGCAATATTTAGCGCCATACATAATTGGCATTTTTCTTTCGTAATTCTATAAGGCATCAAGAAAAAATCACTTAAGCCTTTGGTCACGCCTCAGCTACTCAAGATGAGTCGTATTAAGACTAACTTGTATCCTCAGTTTTTGAAAATGAAACAAACAAATAGTTTTGTGGCTTAAAAAAAATACCGCAGTCAATTAACTATTTTTCTAAGGATTGCTAAGCGCGATTATTTCAACAACCTTTTCGATCCTTTGGAAACAATGAAGCCTGATATTATGTGGAAGAGAATACGTTTACTACTGAAGCATAAGCCTCCTCAAAATGCACCTCAATAAATTCATTTAAATAAGGTTAGGTTAACCGAAGTGATCATGGCCAATGCGTTTAATCACTTCTTCGTAAATGTTGGTGGAACATCCTTATATTATCGTCCCGCATAACTATAAAGCACTTGAGTTCATGCGATTATCACAAATAAATACAGTTTCTCTTTTTTTCGACTGACGATTTAGAAGTATATACAACGGTCATGAGTCTTAAAAATAGCAACAGCATTGATGTTAATAGCATGCAAATGTCGCCTGCCAAATACAACATTGATCTTCTGGCACCATATTTAACGCATATATATAACCTCGCATTTGAAACCGTTTTTTTTTTTTCGCTTCAGATGCAGGTATAAAAAGTTAGCGTACTTCACAAGGGCCGTGATATGCTAGATATAAACAATTGTAAACCGATTTCCATTTTTCCCGTTTTTTTTTCTACACCACTCGAAAAACAGTTACACCGAAGGTTCCTCTCGCATCTTAAAAGAACATTCTTTATTATAAAACTCACAATTTAGCCTTCGGGGGCACCGTTCTACTGAGTTGGCATCATTCAATCAAAAAGGATTTATATTAAATGCATTTAACGAGCAAAAGTTAACACTTGCCGTATTTTCAAATTATTCAAATTCGTTTGATTCTATAAAGCATGATTATTTGCTAGCTAAACTCGCCTTCTTTTTTTAAAATAAGGGGTACAGCACTAGACATTTTAGAAATCATACTAAATAAAAATCAATAAGTATTTTTCTAATTATAATTCAGGCAGGCTAGCTATTACATTCCGGAGTTCCCAAGGGCAGCACATTGGGCGCAAAGTTATTAATTTTTTTATCTTAATGATATTGTTCTTGTCGCTCGAAATATTTATACCAAGAGAAATATTTATGCGGATGATACAAGTATTTTCGTTTAATCCCACCCGTGTTCGTACAACTATTTCAGCTATATAGGAAAAGCTACACCGAATTATGTGCCTGGACAACTAACAATAAATTTAAATTAAACTGTAATAAAAACCAAAGTTATGTTGTTTTAGATCTCGTAATAAAATGGCAAATGTCCTTCCTTGTCTTGTTAAAAACAAAATGGGGCGGAGCAAACGCGTTCAGCGGAAAAGGCAGCTAAGGAGGCAGAGAGATGAATGTGTGAGGAGAAAATGCTGAATAAATCAGCTATAACGATTTATGTGTCACGATAGCAAGAAATGAACAAGTAAGGTTTATTCGATAATTCAAAAGGGAGCGCTCTGCTGTTTGAGGCGAGGACGGGAGTCTTATGAACAAAAACGTATAGCGCCAACTTTGATGGCCCAGATACACTTTGCACAGTCTGTAAGGAGGAGACAGAAACAATTGAGCATGTGATTCTAAAATCTAAGCGGCTTAGTCCTGTTCTTCCCAAAGGGGCGACAGAACGTACCGGTGACCCTCGGTTTCCCTGGAGAAGATGGAAGGAGTGATTATAAAAGAGTAGAGACAATAAAGAGGAGATTGCAGTGGTTCGGTAGAAATTGTCTATAGGAAACTTGAACTGAGTACAACTAACTAGCACAGCTGGAGGGCAGGGGGACAGGGGGAAGACTGGCCTCCCGCGTGGATCCGGCCCAAAGTCTCAACCCCGTCCGCCAGTGAGTCGAGTGTTGGGTGGCGCCGACAAGGTTCGATCAGAGGAAAATTTACGACCCCCTCGCCGGGCATGTGATGTTTTTAGTATTTTTTTTTTGTTTTTTTGCCCGATCCCCCAAAGGTCTGCCTGGCGATCATCTTCATGACCTGGTGATTGTTAGAGAAATGCGTGAAAGGGGAAAGTGAAAATCAGGTTTTCGTTATTGTTTTTAGGCCAGGTGGCGCAAGGCTGCCGATCCGTTACACAGGTTACAGCCGTTCTTATCCATCTCTCCATTCATCCACAGTGCGTGTACAAATGAGCTGGTGATAAATATTTTTAATGTAACATCTGAAACTGTGAGTGCTAAAAAGTTAAAAAGTTTCAAGTCGAAGAAAAATACAACAGTAGGAGAACGTCTCAGACGCAGCTAAAATCACTAATTATTTTCCGATCCTTCTATAGACACAGTGCTGACGTCACCAGCCTCTCCACGGATACATTTTTGTGGATACAACGATCGAATGTTAACAGCAAGACCTTGCTACCGGTAGAAACGTTATTATAAAGCGCACAGCACTTTCTCACAGTCGCTTTGGCCTTGAGACACTTTCACTATGAACAACAAAACCCTCTAAAATAATGCTCGTGTCCCACTATGAGCGACAGACAGAAACAAATGAAAGCGACAAGCCTCAAACCAGAGTCTTTCGCGATTTGAGAGTCGACTTTTATAGAATAAAGGAGGCTATGTTCAAACACGAGCATCATGCACGCGAGGGTAACTTTGGCAGGATTGCAATTGCTCGTGGTTACTTCACGAACACCGAACGACTAAACGCCTGCCAAAGGTGCCATCGCGAGCATGCAGCATGGGTTTGGGGCTTGTCGCTGTCTTTTGTTTCTGTCTGTAGCTTTAGTGGGACACAGGCGTAACAAAACCGATTTGAAAGACAGGCTCTTCGGAATATATATCGGGAGATTTATTTCTCGGATTGCGTGTAACGATATATACGCCAGCTCAAACTACACTTTCTGAATGCCACAAAAGCGTTGGGACAAGTTATTTCAATCTACTTTTTATAGAGATAGTCAGCGGCAATCACAACGGAATTGTTTTCCAAACGAACATTGTTCATATTCAGCATCATGATAGATCATGCGAAAAGGAGTGATTAGAATCGCTCACCCTTGTGTGTACACGTGCCTTTGTAGTGTACTCATGTCCGAAGCTGGCTTGAAATTCCGCGCAACCAAGTGAATACATGCACACTATGTCTCATTTTTCTCCATGTCTCATTTTGCCCCCACCTCGCCCTACATATGTCGGTGCATAGCCTCCTATATACTGACAAAGCCGGGTAGATCGCCACAAGAAGGGGCCGCCGAAATGAAGAAAGGAGCGGCACACAACGGATGAGAGGAGAGCCACGTGACTGGCGCCCCGCTGCGGCGGACGCCGAAGCACTTCTCCCGAGCGAGCAAGTGTGTTCCGGGTCCTGTGCCGCTGCAAAAGCTGTGCGCTGACATCCAGGTTCCCCCAGGGTTCCCCGGGAAATGGGTCTTTGATGCTCTGTGCTACCAGATCCTCGCGCTCCAAATCTGCGACCGGGCACTGTATGGCTCCGTCGTCGAACTGCCAGGCTTTGTGAGTATAGAGAGGCTATGGTCGGTGATACTCCGCCTCGCGAGCGAGCTTTTAGCCTTTGATAACAGTTCGCCGCACGCGCAGCCAGAACGCTGCGGAGGACATGACACGAACCATCTACTGGGTTCTTCTTCACCTGTAACTTACTATGGTCGCTGACAGCTGCAGAAACGCATGGCCGTAGCTTCTGTATAAGTTGACGCTTCTAGCTTCCCGATTAGTTCTTTGAAGTTTTCATCGCCCAAGACAAAGGTGCATTTCGGGAAACTATGGTGGTACTTAGGAACATCGTTCGAATCATGAGAAAGCTCACGTTGTCATGGCTGTGTGTAAAGTTGGTTGCTTGCTCTCCTTTAGAGGGAAGAAACCAAATGGCAGTGATCTTTACCTTTCAAAGTTATATAATGCATGAAATGCATTACAGGACTTTGAATCCGGTAAAGTTCTTGAAGGTAAAACCAATCTATAATGCATGAAATGCATTATAGGTTGAGACGTCGTCTGACTGACTTCTTTCCCCGTCTCTTCTAGATTTGGTTGTTTCAAGAATTCTCATAGTCTCAGGTGTTTTAACAGAATGGTACACTTACCACCAGCTAGACCTCCACCATCACTGTGAGTTCAATATGGGGAATTGGTGAAAGGATTCGTATTGTCATGCGACATATATTTTCCACTAAATTTAGCGGGAAACTGAATGGATGTGTATATCATGTGACGTCAGGGTCACGCGACGTTTATTTCCCCGCTAAATTTAAGCGGAGAAACAGGATTGGTCTCTGGGTCAGAAGACGTGAATTTTCTCGCTAAATTTAGCGGGTAACTGAATTTGTGTATTGATCACGTGACGTCATTTTCATGTTAAATTTAGCGGATAAACTTAATTGATGTTTTGGCCATCCCTTAGCGAAAACTAAGACGTTTGAAATATACCACATTCTAATGTGTGTCTATTTCAAGTACAGTTCATAAATTGTAAGTACACAAAAAATATACCGAATGTATACACTTCTTTTTTTACTTAGTACTAAAATATATTTCTGAAAATATTTTTAAAATATCTTTATTTAAACTACATGTGAAGTACTCTTTATGCGTTCTGAAGTATGTAAATACTAAATTAGTAGGCACAAAAATACCTTTGCACATAAATTTCTTAAAATATTAATTTACTTCATGCAAAATATACTGCAACCCTAATAAAAATGCAGCGATCAAAAATATTTACAGAATACTCTTGAAATACCTGGAAATCGCAAATACTGTTGTGTTATACTCTAAGTATCTTTTGACTGCAATACTTTAGTAGTTTGACATAAACTACCGAAGTATTAAGAAAAAGCTCGCCCATCAGAAGTTCACTTCAAGCAGATATGGAGTACTCTGAAGTGCCAAAATACAACATTGGATAAGTTTGTCAATTGAGTTGTGCAGCATATATCGCACTGATAAATCAGCCCAGTTTCTGTTATTGTTTTCTTTTTTCTATGAAGAACACACCTGATGAGTTTCTTGCACACCAATCACAAACGGGGTTCGGGAACTACAAACCACAACACTTGCTGATGCTGCAAAGCTTCAGCAAGTGCAGTGAGCAGATATGTTTGATGTGGTAGTGTTTGCACAATGTTAGCTCACTCAATGTGTATACTCACCATTGTACGTGATGTGAGTAGTGGCTTTAATATAGTGACGTTAATGACCATATTAAATAGACAACTAGTAAAGAAAAGAAAAAATAATCTATATTAAAGTGAAGAAACTGCCTTGACTCGCTTCGTCCTGAGAGGTGCTATGCAGACAAGCAGTAACATTTCATTCTAGGAGCCGTTGTTGTGGATATTGTTTTGGTGACTGCGCCGAATTATTATTAGTTGTACCAATATTTTTAAGTAAGGAAATCGTTCACGAACTTCAAGACGCTGTTTTCCCTTCGACAGATTCCAGAGGAGAAGATCAGAATACTTGGAATCTTAATAGGTGCAGAGGGTGGTCACCGGCCAAATGATTACCTTCAATATGTAGGCTATATAAGTGCTCTGGGGCAGTCAACGGGACTGTCATTCAGGTGTTCAGTGCGTCATGGTGTTTGTGTTTGTATTCGTTTCTAATGTGCAGTTGTGGGATGTAAGTAGTAGCTACCTTCAAATACCATAGGGACACCAATTACTAACAATATCAAAATAAAAAAAATGTTTAGCTGGTTTGATACGCAAATGGCATCTTGAGTGGAAGGAATTATGTTTTCGGTATATCTAAAATCTTTTCTGATTAATATTTATGATATATTTTGAATACATTACGCGCGTATTTCGAATTTGGACAATATAATACAGAATTAATAAAAAATTAATATGCATATTCAATATATATCAACTATGTTTAAAGTACAGGCTCTTTTTGCTAGGGGATAAGACGCGAATTTTCGCGCTAGATTTAACAGGGAAAACTGAGTTGACGTATAAGCCCTTTGCCGTCAATTTTGCCAAGGTGTATGGGTCACGGGACGTCACATGACGTCATTTTCCCCGCTAAATTTAGCGGAAATGCATAGACAGACAAAAATTTTGAGATTGAGGGTAGCGTTACCAAAGCATTTCATGCTTTTCAAATGTATCCACCATTTTCAGAAATCGCCGGTTCAGGAGGTTCTCGCATGAAAACGTACGAGCACGTGCTCAAATGAGCGCGGTCACTCTCTCGACCAAAGGCGCTATACTCTGTTTCATACTTATGCAGTGCAACGCTGTCAAAGCTACTGGCGCGAGTGCGTGGCTTCATCTATGCTTTTTTGTTTGCGCGAGAACGCGTGCAAATGATCAACGAGATCAACCCCCATGCTCGCGCCAGTAGCTTTGACAGCGTTGCATGCTAAGTATGAAACAGAGTATAGATCCTGTTGGCATCATTCAGCTGCAGAGACCTTTCCTCCGTTCACCCTTAAGCATGAGACCACAGCCAGAGCTACAAGCGCGAGCTAGCCACGCTCCTGAGCTGACGTGAGCGATCGAAAGCGTCGCTGTGGTCGGCCCACCGCAATTGGCCGCGCTGACCGTGCTCGCAGTTCATCGCGGAATGAGTTAGCATTTATTCGCTGGAAGAAAGGCTTCCGCTGCTAGCTCCGTGCTTGCTTGCATACTGCGTCACGCGGGTAGCACGAGACCGAGCTCTCGCCTAGCCAGTGTGTTGCCCCCCAAACGTGTGTTCGCTGAGCAACCAGCTTCACCATTGGCTCCTGACCCCCAAGTTCGTTCAAGGAAGGTTCTTCCTATCATTCCTGATGGCGTACACTGTTTCATGCTGGGAATCCTCCAGCCCCTATTTCCGCCAGATGGCAATTAACCGTTATTTTGGAAAATGGTGGGTTCTTGAAGAAGTTTGAAATATCTGGATGATACCAACGTCGAGAGATGTAACATCCGCGGGAGTTGCATAACAGAGCCCGCCACGTTCCAGCCAGAGTGTCTGTAAAGTTCAGCTTGTCTCTTCTAACAGGGGCTGCTTTTTTTTTTTCTTTTTGTCTGCTTCCTTGTTGCGGTTAGAAAGGCTCGCGTTCCGATGACGTCCCGCTTTAAATGTTGCGTCACAAGACCCAGCCCGATGTAAGCCTTTGGACCGACCTCGGATATCTGCCAACTTTGTCAATGTAAGGCTCCGGAATTACCCTTCACTTGAATTCGTTAGTGACGCGAGTTCAATACGCCCCCTTTTTCAATATCTCAAGTTGCGGTTGCGGAACTCCAAAGCAAGGGTTTTAATTTTATGTTTCTATTTAAGCGTTGTGCACACACATGAGGGAATACCATGGATTTCTTCCGGGAGCGTGAATCATGTGACGAAAACACCACCCTTTTGCGATGCAGACCTACGATGAAAACAGCAGACCGGACGGCACATCTACGAAGCAGGTCGTCTCACGAGTCAAAAAAGAAGAGGCAAGAAATCGGATCGTTCTTTTATTCAACGACGCCTCACCTGGAGTACCGCTGATACTAAGAAATTATCCGATCTCAAGAGCCTCGCTAAGCGCTCCATATCTCGACCACTTTGCGGGTCCATATAGATTATCGCCCATAGTGCCACCGTGATAGCCTACCTGTCTTGTTTGGTTTCGAATCGCGCTACCTAGCTCCAGGATGATCGGCTTCACAATAGGGAGTTTTAGAATAACGTACGTAATTTCAGCACACGCTAATAGACAGTTTTAGTATAGCGTTGCTGGCTCTATCACGCGCTACGCAATACGCAATAGGCATAGGTACGCTGTGACTCACGACTAAATCATCGCACCTGACATTCGGATTCCCGGATTCTGAGTTGTGTGCGTTACGTTTTCGAGTGAGCACCGCGCATCATCATGGTTAAATTTGCTAGAGCCGTAGAATTCCGCGTGCTTATATCGCAACCATGCTCCAGGAAAGAAATATTGAAAATGAAAACGTGTCCAATCATTTTATTTCAAATTAAACCAAGCCGCAGCTGCCTCGTCAAGCGCGCACTTTCTTGCGGGGTACAGAGGGCTACGAGTACGAGTGCGTTGCCAAATTCGATCACGGAGCCTCCGTCAGTCGTCGCGTGGAGCGGCATTTTCATCAATGCTATCGCGGAATGAAATTCGCGACCTACTGATGTCCAGTGCATAGCGAGAACTTCGGCGATTTCTTTTAGAGTCGTTCGTCCGTCGGCGATGAACTCTAGCGAATAGGCTATAGCGTTGAGCAGATCACAGCGTTGACGCACATTCCGAGCGGCGAACATTTTCACTGTGCACGCCTTCAGCTGCACGGCGATCTCATTCCACCGCGGTAGGTCCCAGAAAGAATTGCCGAGCTGAACACCACGCAATTTCACGTAACACAGAACTTCGAAGACACCATGTCGCCCTTGCTGCGCCAGTCGAGGTAACCGCCATCTTGAAACTGGCGCTCTCGTTGGGTCCGAGATCTCTCGAGAGCGTCCCGCAAAGCACCGCTAGCCCGCCACGCAAAATTCCCAGCGTTGCGTGCGTACGCAATACGCTGCTCTTCTTGCGTTCTGCGCACGCGCACTCTCGACCCGCAATTTTATTGCGTACGCAAGGCGTATTAGCGTACGATCCACTAAAACTGTCTAATGCTAAATTTAGCGCTTGCGTTGGCGCACGCTAGCACACCTTTCCAAGAAACACTCGACCCCAGGGGCAGCAAACCGTTTTCGAGCCCAGTCACTGGGTTTGAGGCTAGACTCTCACCGGCGTCCCTGCTAACCCTAACCGAGTGGAGCTGTGATTTCGATAGGCGCAGCCTCCGTAGGCGCAGTTTCAAACACTGCTGGCGGATAAATTCTCGTCTTTTCCCGCTGTATATTGTGTTTCATGGTGCACGTATTTTCCCGAGGTCATTGAGAAAGCATTGTACCACATTTGAAAGAAGAAAAAAAGCAATAAAAAACCTATAAACTATTTTTGTTGGGTACGCACGCGACAGAACGAATGCGACTTGAATGTATAGTTCTAGTTTTTGTGTGTTTTTTACGATAAGTTTTGACGGCTCCGCGCGATTCGCCGCATGACAAACGACAAAGCGCTTAGCTGTCAAAAATAAATTACAACAGAAGAGAGCCGAAAGGCATGCATTTTTCACGCTCACAAATAACGTGTTTACCGATGGACAGGACACGGACATACAATTTAGAAAGTGTTCACATTCGAACAATATATTGTACGTACCACACGATGCAGCGTTATCCGAAAGAATTTATTTGAGAAAGATCTCAAATAACACAGTCACAGTCGACGACAGTCACATCTTGACGATCGGACGGAATCCAAGATGACTTCGTTTTGGGGCACGTTTCGTGGAGAGCTTCCTTTTTTCACAACAGCACCAAGTCAAAGGAACGAACGCGACTGACCCGTTTCCCACCCCAACCCGGACAACTATTTTTGGAGTTGACTGAGGATTTTACGCGGATTATCTCTGGGAGGGGGAGAACAATGTTCGCAAAATCGCGTCGAGGGTCGTTCGACGTCCTCCACTTCCTTCGTTTCCCGTGAATGTCAAGCGGAAAAGCTTGGATGGCAGGCACTTACCAGCCTTATTTCTCACAATGGAAGATAACACAGAAAGGGTACACAGCACGCATAAAAAAATTAAGTGGAAACTTTCAAGAGGGGCGAGAAAACGTCGAATGCAAAACAGCAAAAACACAGGTAGAGAACCGCGTTGAGCGGGTCTTCACAGCCCCAGAGAGTGGCAGAAAATTTCTAGCTGATAGAGGGCGCGAGAGTCGCACTAGCCGCATCAGCATCAGCAACATGGCGGCGGCCTAGAAGCGTTTTTGGAAAGCGTGTATACGCGAGAGGTTTCAGGAACGGCGTTTCTCCGCCGCGACGCAACGGTCCTAGCATCTGGCGCTATGCAACGCCACCAAGAAAATCACAATTTTTATTTGACACACAAAATGCTGCAACTTACAAAAAAAAAAGGTTTTTTTTTTCTTGTGTTTAGAGTAACTTTTGGATTTGTTTAAACATAAGAATGCGACGCGAGCGGTCGACCGGTCGTGTCCGCCTGCGTCGCCTCGGCAAGAGAGGTCTCGTGTACTGACCTTCGCGCACCGTACCTTCGCCGAGAAATGTTCGCGCGTCGCAAGCATCAAGTTGCCGGTGATCGTTGCCCACCTTACTGGGTTTACCAAACCGAGTGCAATGTCGTCCCGTATTGAAAAAGCAGTCGCGAGGATGCCGCCGACGTCGCCATCACGCACCACAGCGGCCGCAGCCATGGTCCTGGGAGCCGCCATTTTTTAACTGTGCTCGTCTTGGCATTAACCAACTTCTCATTACGAATCCACCTTGGAGGAGCGCAAAGCCTCTTTGCGTAATCGCGCAATTTCCGAAAAATAACGCGCGCAAAGCGTAAAACGTGGTTAGCGTTCGGCGCATTCGCAGTGGTGACGACGCTATTCTTTGCGTACGCAAAGCTTCAGCGTGCGCTACTCTGAAACTCCCTAATAAAGGTGCTTGCCTACACCTTTTTGATGTAAAAAATAAAGTAAGGCTCTAATACTGCTTGCGTTTAGAGCAAAAGTATAATTACTTACGCGTCGCAGACCCCGCCTCGTACTGCTGATCTATGACGGTCATCCAGATGACAGCCATTGCGCCAGCGCGCCCCCAATAGATCGTGGAAATTGCAAATTTAGCTGGCCAGAAATTTTCAACTGGAGTTTCTCAGCTTGTGAATGATAGTGGTACTCGATGAAAATGGGACGAAATCCTGTATTGATTTGTATTGGTTCTGTAGAGTACCTGACAATTTCGAACGCGTACATTGTGTAATTTAGGTGTCGTCCGCTCTCTTCGGTGTCCGTTTCTTGAGTCAACGGGAAAGTGTATACGATGATAATATGCACAGGCCATCTGTCAGAAATAGGTCGCTGTGGAGTATTGAGTGCATAGATTTCATCGAAGCATCCTGGAGGAATCAACAAAGTCGCTTGGTACGACCACAGCGAACCTGCGAAGCGGCTATCATCGACGTACGCGATAATGTGCTTTTTCTTTTTTTTTTTGTCTTCTCGTCGACATTTGTGTGTAATTTAGGAGAAAATAAACGCTGGTTTGCATTCGTTATCCCCGATCTTTGTTGCTTGTTTTCAAACTGCTAACCGCTTCCCCGAATCGCTGTTTTGAAGCTTGACTACACATGACATGGACGAACCACACCGACCGATTGCATGATCCGTACCGAACAGGAGGCGGAAATGCGGTGTTGAGACGATGCGGTTGCCACGGAGACGCGCATGCGCAAAGTGGGGCAGTTCGTCGGGGCGCGCTGGACCACGCTGCACTACGCTGGACCGTGCGCTGCACTACGCTGGACTGTAAACAAGGTCGTTCGGCCGCTTCTCGGCGCGGCGTGACGGGGCGCGGTGGCCGACGAACGTCTGTCTGCACCAGCAGCGTTGCGTTCGTCGAGATCGTAGCATGAAGAGACCTTTAGTCGCACCCGCAGCCAAAGACCGGTGAAGGGCAAAGAATGCATACAGGAGTAGGAAGCGTCTACCGAGTTCTTAGACTGTCCCCTTAAACTAAGGTTATCCATCTTCCTTGAGTGGGAAATTAACTGCAACGTTAGTGTCTGAGCGGCTAGACAGGTTTTCTGTTGCACAGAATGACAAGATTATCTCCTAAGAACCTGCAATAGTACGAAACGTTATCTGCTATAGTCAGTCGCACAGCTTCTGCTAACGCTGTGAGACAAACGCGCTCACTCCCGTCAGCTGATTTTTTGTCGACCATGACATTCGGCTGGTTCGCCAAACCTTCGAGGTTCCGTCAAAATTCAACGAAGTTCGACCTTTGAGTGGCGTTGCACAGCGTCTAGACAAACATTGCGTGTTTTGGAAGAAAACTAATTCATATAGTTGTTTCTTAGAATAAATACATAAAATAAATAATTGTCAATGTTTACAAAATATGAAAGCGAACATATATTTAAATTAAATGACCCTATTTTCGCGAGCTAGATGTTTCGCAAAGTTTGAAACGTGTGGTGTGAGTATCGAGAATATTTTGTGGACACGAAATGTCGCGATTGACAAGGCTGGTGTGCTATGTATTCGTTACCCTGGAATGATGTATTCGCGTTATATATATATGTGTATATACAGGGTGTTTCAGAGGACGCATGAGCCAAATGGCTCCTTCGAAAGCTACTCATCGCTACAGAAAAAGGCTTCTGGCATTTTGGTCCTGGGCCAGGAGCCTATTTGAGAAAATTATTAGAGTACGGGATAATTAGATTCTTAATTATTTTTGCGTAATTAACATCATCGAAAACCACTAAATCAGTCATTTTCAGAAAGTCTTTGAGCGCGTGAGAAGCGTAGAAGTGCGCTAAAGTTACCACTCGTGGAGCAGGTGCAAGGCTGTGGTTCTGATAAGAGACGGAAAAATCACGCGGGCGCCTTATTGCAACCGCTAGCCGCCTACCTGCTATATATATTATACAGAATGTTTCAGAGAACGCAGGCCAAATCGCTCCTGCAAAAACTACTTATCGCAACGAAAAAAGGCTTGTGGCGTTTTGGTACTGGGCCAGGGGCCTATTTAGAAAAATCATTAAAGTCCGGGATAATTAGATTGTTAATTATTTCTGCGCAATTAACTTTTTAATATTGTGTTTAAGGGCATGGTTTAAATTAGAAAATTGCTCAGCATCATCGAAAAACACTAAATCAACAAATTGCACAACGATAGAAGGCACGCGAAGCATTTTACGGCTTTCTGAAAAACCGCACAAATTCGACGGGTTTTAAGTTTCGGTTTGCTATCGGAGCGCATCTCGGCCCCGGCGGCACCGCGCCCCGTGGAGAGATAGTGCAACCAGACTCTGCTGCGTCGCGCGATGACAAGCGCAGCAGAGGTTGGTTGCACTATCTCTCCACGGGGCGCGGTGCCGTCGGGGCCGAGATGCGCTCCGATAGCAAACCGAAACTTAAAAACCCGTCGAATTTGTGCGGTTTTTCAGAAAGCCGTAAAATGCTTCGCGTGCCTTCTATCGTTCTGCAATTTGTTGATTTAGTGGTTTTTCGATGATGCTGAACAATTTTCTAATTTAAACCATGCCCTTAAACACAATATTAAAAAGTTAATTACGCAAAAATAATTAACAATCTAATTATCGCGTACTCTAATAATTTTCTCTAAATAGGCCCCTGACCCAGGACCAAAACGCCACAAGCCTTTTTTTCGTTGCCGATGAGTAGTTTTCGCAGGAGCGATTTATCTGCGTTCTCTGAAACACTCTGTATATATATAGCAGGTAGGCGGATAGCGGTTGCACAAGGCGTCCGCGTGAATTTTCCGTCTCTTATCAGAACCACAACCTTGCACCTGCTCCACGAGTGGTAACTCTAGCGCACTTCTACGCTTCTCACGCGCTCAAAGACTTCTCTGAAAATGACTGATTTAGTGGTTTTCGATGACGCTTCAACTATATAAATAAAACAGTGCAAACGAACACAAGGACAAGTAGAAAAAGGGACACAGACACAGCACTGTGTCTGTGTCCCTTCTTTTACTTGTCCTTGTGTTCGTTTGCGCTGTTTTATTTATATGTTTGAGAATGAAGCACTGTCTAGCCCACCTCAAACATTACTGACGCTCAGCTAGTTTCTAATCTGAACGATATGTATTTTTTCACCAATTAAAAAGTTATTTAGTCATTCTCCATTAATTGGCGAACTAATTAATGAGTATTGTGTATTTTCTGACGTCCGTCACTCCGAGTAATGTGGTCCCGAAAAGAAGTGACCTATATACCATAAAAACACCAATTATAGCATTTTTTTATCCGGATGATCATTGTATTGGCATGCGGTCGTGTATCACTACTGCAGTGGTGCACTTTTTTAAAAACCCCAGGATTGCGGTTGTATTGCTCATCTACAGCGAGTGACTCGTCGCAACTTTGAAATGAGCTGACCAACTACAAGCTGTACTAAATATAAATACACAACCCCAATTATTAAGAATAGACCAATCCTCACCACCTAGTTTGAGTACGCCACTGCTGCCGCCATGCATCGTGGGAGCTGTAGTCTTTCTGCGCGCGACAACCCCACTGGAGGCTCTGCGCGAGCACAGCTACGAGGCGGCATGAGCTGTCTCGTGAACTGGCGTCTGCATCCTATGAACTACGGGTTATGGCGGCGTCACGCCATGCGTGCAACGCTTGGTGAGATCGGTCTATTTTCGTCAGTCTCTGCTATGTAACACCCGGTATCTATCTATCTATCTATCTATCTATCTATCTATCTATCTATCTATCTATCTATCTATCTATCTATCTATCTATCTATCTGTCTGTCTGTCTGTCTGTCTGTCTGTCTGTCTGTCTGTCTGTCTGTCTGTCTGTCTGTCTGTCTGTATGTCTGTCTGTCTGTCTGTCTGTCTGTCTGTCTGTCTGTCTGTCTGTCTGTCTGTCTGTCTGTCTATCTATCTATCTATCTATCTATCTATCTATCTATCTATCTATCTATCTATCTATCTATCTATCTATCTATCTATCTATCTGTCTGTCTGTCTGTCTGTCTGTCTGTCTGTCTGTCTGTCTGTCTGTCTGTCTGTCTGTCTGTCTGTCTGTCTGTCTGTCTGTCTGTCTGTCCGTCCCTCTGTCCGTCCGTCCGTCCGTCTGGCTTGTCTGTGCATGCATGCATGCATTCATACATCTATACATACATCTATACATACATGCATACATCTATACATACATGCATACATCTATACATACATACATACATAAATACATACATGCATGCATGCATTCATACATACATGCATACATGCATACACACATACATACACACATGCTATACACGTACATACATACATACATACATACATACATACATACATACATACATACATACATACATACATACATACATACATACATACATACATACATACATACATACATACATACATACATACATACATACATACATACATACATACATACATACATACATACATATATAGAAAATATGCAGATCGTTTCTCAGGATAATCGAGTATTATTCTCGTTTCCTACCCCATCTTGCTTCGGAGGTGGAGCCTCTGCACAGGTACCTCGCGCATGAAAGAGGGTTGCTGTCAGTTGCCAAAACTTTCAAGATGTTCAATCCAGGCCTGCCCATTATCGTAGCCACCGATGCTTCCGCCTATGGACTTGGAGCAAGTGCTGCACCAGGTTCACGGCAAGGAAGTTCAGACTGTCACCTTCGCTTCACGCACGTTCCGGCTGAGCGCAAGTGCTCCACGGGGAGAGCGGGAGAGTCCTTGCCTGTTTGTGGACGTGTGAGAAGCCGGGCACGCCTACCTGTGGGGTCGCCATTTCACCTTATGCACGGACCACCAGGCCGCTTGAGTCCTTGTTGAGCACGCGAGGACGGACTTCGTCCACTTCGAATCACTCGGTGGTCGAGCACGCCTCACGCAAGTAGCAACTTTCAAGTGGAATACCAGCGGTACGGCAAAAATCAGGTAGCGGACGCACTTTCCGGAGCTCTCTGTACCAGATGACGAAGGTAGGCACAGATTTTGACGGAGAGAACGTGTCTTTCATCGCTCTGGAAGACGCATACGTCACAAAGCTCAGCTTCAACGAGTAAACAGCTGACGACCACAGGCTGACCGCCGTGATTTCCTTTATCACTTTGGAATGGCCACCGTGAGAGGGAATCGTCTTCTGGTAAAGCCATTTTCTAAAGCACCAAAGACACACTGTTTGTGTATACGGTGGTCTACTGCTGCGGGACGATCAGTTCGTCGTTCCTGCTATATATCATGAGAAAAAACACAACATCGTGCGAGCGCACCAAGGCCTCCTGGCATCGTCAGGACGACGCCTGGTGACTACGCATACATGCAGGCGTAAAAGCAGCAGTCCAAGCGTGTAGTGTTTGCAGAACCGTTGAAAAATGCCCGAGGACATCGCCGACACTCTTGCAAGCCAGTCCCACCACCTGAGCGGCCGTGGTTAAAAGCCGTGGTCAAAGGTCGGCATCGACATTGTCGGTCCTTCCGAGAGAGCACCACCTGCTTTCCGCTCATGATTACGATGGTTGATTATTTCTCCAAGCGGCCGGAACTATACTTCTGCCCTAACACCACAAAGACTGCTGACAAAGCTTTTACATATGGTCTTTACGCGCGAGGGGTTTCCCGACAGTGTTGTCTGTGGCAACGGGCTCCAGTTTATTTCCGAGGAGTTGAAGAATTTCCTGGCTCATTGTGGTATAAAGCATGACTACCACCCGCAAGGCCATGGGCAAGTTGAAAGATTTAATCGCACATTCAAGTCTACAGTGCGCTGCACTCGAGAGCCGATCGCATGCAGCCTCCATCCTTGGACTCTCGCACACGGAGTTCTTCAAGACCCTATTGGGGAATTGCAGCGACTGCGCGACCCCGTAAGCGGCGACGGGAAAAGAGCGGGCCTACACCGACGGAAGACGAGCGGCCAAGACGAGGTATTAATTTTGCCTAAAACAAGTACTTGGAAAAAATTGGGTCGTTTACAGTATTTACCTGGTTTGTAACGTCCATGCGCCAACCCGATATTTCACAACAAGAAAAAAAGCGTTTATCAATTTTTTTTTTTTTTTTGCTCAGGACTTTTGGAACGCTGCTTGCACTGAAATGGTCGTGAGGCTTCTTCCTCCTCTCAGAACCACACCTTTTTTTTATTTATTTCTCTTATTGAAGCCGTCCAAATATTCGGGTCACACAGGCACCACGATCACTTGAGGTTGCAAAATCCCACAGCCATATCGAGTTTATTTTTCCTCCTCTAAAACGCCGATTTTTTTTATAGCAAAGATGGACGCCGGTAAATGCCGAATATGTCGAGGAGGATAAAAAACCCATAAACGCACAACCCGATTTCGAAGAGCAATAAACCCCGACGGAACTCTATCTCATGCGGGAGCGCCAGTTCGTCTGGTTCTTGCCCAGGGGCTGCAATGATGTCGAGAACGCCAAGCTCTTATTGGCTGATTGTTAAAAATAGTAAGTAGACATCAAGGCATCTAGCATTGAGGTCTACCCACTATCCCTTCAATCCAAAGCCAATCAGAGCTCGGCTTCGTCCTGACGTCACCGCAACACCTGCGCAAGAACCAGACGACTTGCTCTACGCATAGTCTGCCCTGCACGCCGCCATTTTTGTCCATCTGGGCTGTGGAATGCATTCTGAGCATGCGCACTAGGTCTGTTCTACGGAATAGCAGACGGTGCACATGCGTGCCATCTCGTCATTTTTTTGTTTGTCTCAGTGATGAGCGTTCAAAGGGTGTATACACACTATAGAGTAACGTTTGTGAGTTGAATTTCCTGGCAGAACACGAAGACATTCAATCACGGCGAACAGTGAATGAGGAAGCTCAGAATGGGATTAGATCTGTAAAATGTCATGTGCACGGAGTGCAATATATGAGCGGAGCGAGGCGTCATGCACACGGTCCCTAGCGCGTCGCACTGCATTTCTTTAGACTAATCGCATTCCCAGCTTTGTAGCTCGCTTGTACCCTTCTATTCTTTTCCGGAACTGGCAGTCGGCGTGTGAGAGCCAGACACCAGAAGATGTAATTCATGCATCACGCCTCGTCACGCTTTTTTGATGTAGATTTTGGGATCACGCAGAGAGCTCGGATGAGCCCGAATGGAAAGTTGAATGGTCAGTGCGCGGCGCTTTGTTGACGCTAAGGATTAACAGAAGCCCCTTGAGGATAATCCGATTATAGCGGGTCTTCCCTCTGCGACCTTCCGCGCAAACATAAAGGTCGGGATCACTGAGACATTCTTATCGAAGGAATAACCATACGGCGGTTCTGTAGGCTCCAAAGTTCGAGGTAGAGCTATAGACATAGTATATGCAGGTTAATAATCGAGGGACTAGCTCCTCCCTTAAAAATTCCACCCTTCACGTTTCAGCGAAGAGAACTGCATGTAGGGAAGACAAGGGTAAGAGGAGGAGCCCTCAATCGTGGCGTGTGGAGTAGAGGGATTTGTGGGAAGTGCATGTCCCGCTATTCTTAACTTGCCCTTACTAGAATTTAATGCCAACTGGGTTCTCAAACATTTCACTTTCGACAAACTAGTGACAATCATGAAACTGTGTTTCATCGGGCACCGTCACTTCCGCGCGTCAATGGCCGATGAGGATTGGCTCTTCTACCACCTAAAAATTATTTCCTCATTTGTTTCCGTTTCGATGGTGTAAACATAAGAACTGACCAGAACAAAGCGGCAACCCATAGGCACTTTGATCAAATTTCCGCCATCAAAAGGCTTTAGAGATAAACTTGTGCCAAGAGATTGATTGGGCCACACTCTGAAATAAACGCTTGCGCAACCCTTTTATCTAATTCGTGGCGTCGTCGTGTACTCACCTTCCGAACGTGCAGGCCCCATACTACAGGGTCCGATCGAGAAAAGTAAACCCTACTTTTCGGCCCGCATAAACAAACTACGCATCGCAGAACGCTCAAACTCCGCCCAAAGGTAGAGCTAGAGGTCACAACCAGATGCCAAAGTTTCAGCCCGATCCGATAACTGAATCAAAAGTTATAAGTGATTTTCTGAAAATTTCAATGGTAAAATGGCGGCCGACGGAGTTTTCAAACACATGGGGCTCTATGGCACCAGAAACCGAAAACGGGCAAAAATGGGCTCCATTTTCCCATTGAAATTTTCAGAAAATCACTTATAACTTTTGATTAAGTTATCGGATCGGGCTGAAACTTTGGCATCTGGTTGTGACCTCTAGCTCTACTTTTGGGTGGAGAATGAGCGTTCTGCGATGCGTAGCTTTTTACGCGGCCCGAAAAGTAGGGTTTACTTTTCTCGATCGGACCCTGTATATCTTCCTTTGGGTCAATAACTTCAACTTCATCCTTCATCAGCCTCAAGAAGGCCGCCATTGGTTAGTTGAGATGCCACACTGAAAATGATATGATCATTGGGTTGCCAGACTGAATTTGGAAAAAAGGTCTAGAGTAAAATACTTAGCTGGGCTAGTTGTTGCGTTTCAATACAATCGAGACAACACCAAATATGACACCGAGAAACAAGACAGTGCAAGCGCTGAGCCGTTTGTCCTCCTGTTAGCGCTAGTTAATTTTTCTCTGTAATTATCAATCGGCTTTGATTCGTGTCTAAAATAAATTTTGGCGCGGTGGTCTAACTTTATGGCTATATACACTATACATATATATATATATATATATATATATATATATATATATATATATATATATATATATATATATATATATATATATATATATATATATATATATATATATATATATATATATATATATATATTAATAAATAAAACGAACGTATTGCTATAGAATAGAGACAACCGCTCAAAACCGACAATAAATAAATAAATAATTCGGAATGTTGAGTACCGTCATGACGAAAGAACTGACATCTGATAGCATTTTAAAATTGAATTCGAGCAGTACCTAAATTAAGATGGCAAGTTGGGCTTGTTGGTTACTCATCACTCTAGAATATGACAAAAAGAGGCGGACGATACGAAGACAGATCTGGACAGGACACGCTAACCATAGCCTCCTCTATATAGAGGAGGCTATGCATAACTTTCAGCTGAATGGTTTATTTAAGGAAAAATATGTATGTAGATAAAAACCGACACGTGCCGGCAGAACACTGTAAGATTAGATCCAGCACACTCCCTCGCAAACCAGCCTCACTGGCTCTGCAGATAGGGAAATTCTTCGTCGGACAATGACAATAAAGGTGCGCTCACACAAGAGTTGTTATCGTGGTAATTTATCAAAAGGACCTCGTAAATTTCCCTCGCTGTTTTACTTTTTTTTTGTAACAGACCATTACTTTGGTATTTTCGAAGCTGGGCTTGCACTCGCAACGCTAACAGTGAACCGCTAAATGGCCAGACGATACATGCTCTCTAAATCTTGCCATTGATGCATCTCCCCGTCTGGCCAACGTACCACCTTTCACACGACAGGGGAATTTTATGCGTGACGTTAGTGGCGCACTTGCGGAATTTGATGACGTGTCGTTTTTTGCGGTTTCCTCATGGAACTGCCAATTCCTCTGCAAAATTGCTTATCTTTTTACACTGCGAAGAAAGTTTGTTTTGTGCTGAAAAATCTTCCGGCCTATCAAAATGATGGGCCGCCTTCTGTATCGCTGTCGGACATCTTGTTGATCTAAGTCAGGACGACGGAGACTGGCTAGACCTGTCTTCTTGCCTCGTTAGCTGACCTGTGAAATAGCATTATGATGTTTAATAAAATGCTATCACCAAACACAGCATGAGGTTACATCTGTTCGTTTATACCAAGCACACCAAATAAAGTGAATACTAAAGAAAGGCTCACTCACTTGTGCATACAAAGAAAAAGCACTTCCCACAGCTAGTTTTTGTAAGCGAGCAAACTGTATAACAGAATAAAAATACAACAATCATTATCAAAAAAAGAAAAAAACGGGAATCTCAAACATGCTTGATAATAGGTAGTTAGATGTATTTGGAAACAACTTGACTGTACTCTATACTCGAGACGAAGCTAATTGTGAGTTCCACATCCTAGGTTCCAATCACGGCCGGGTAGCGCCATTAACCAATACTTCCATGGAAGTGTGCAGAAAAATCCCTCCTTTCCCCCTTAGCCCCCAAAAACAAAACAATTTTTCTTCATGAAAAAAAAAAGTTTTGTTTTTGGTGAAAAGACAGTTAGCTTCGTCTGTGACGTCACATTCGTCTTTGATGTTAAATCGCTCTTTTTTTGCAATAGCTTCGTCTGTGGCGTTAAACTTTCTATTTCTTTGCAACCCCCCGACACACACACACACACACACACACACACACACACACACACACGCACACGCAGCGCGCGCACGCACGCGCACACACACGCACGCACGCGCGCGCACACACACACACACACACACACGCACACACGCACGCACACACACACACACACACACACACACACACACACACACACACACACACACACACACACACACACACACTGTCTGACCCATAAATCCGGCACGGGTGCACTGGGGGCAAATGAAAGACTCTGACAGTCTCAGCTTTTCTTGCTGCCGAATGTTCGAATGCTGCAAACCCTTAGTGTTTTTCTTTCCTAGTATTTGATACGCACATTAGCTATTTAGTACAATTATAGCCAACAGCAATCAAGCCGCTCGTAAAAGTCGGTATCGCCAGCTCGACGTCAGTCGACTGAACGTCCAAATGTAATTTTGGGGTGTTACATATGGGACAAGGGGGTACCCTTGTGGGAATTTGCGTACCGCCGCCGATACGCCGTTCCCCACGTGGTCCGTCAACAACCAGTCAGTCAGCCTGGTTCTTTCACGGGAGCGGGATTCCGCTCCCCGTTTATTGGTACATAAAAACACAACGCTACAAAACACACAATCTATACTACAAACACACTCGACATTACTCAAATATTTACAAACGTCCGTTGAGCCCAAAGCTTAACACAAAGAGGGCCTCTAGGCCTCGTGTCCCGCTATTGCCCGAGAGCAGTTGCTAGCACTCGCCTTTCTTGAGCGCCGGCCGGAATCCCTAGAGACTCTTGCCTCCCGGTTACCCGACAATATCGACCGATGGGCGAGGAGGTTTTCTCCTCGCCCGCCGTGGGGGCGTCTGCAGCGCCATCCAGTGGCTAGGAGAGAAAGCGGCCCGTCGGGAGCCGAATTCGAGATCCCGATCGACCCCGCGGCGACACGACCACGTGATCGTGTCTGAGGCGAGAGCAACTAAATAGCTGCCCAGCGGCCAAGACTGCTAAATGGTTTGATAGGCGTCCCTCGTGAATGCACGGTGCGCCATAACCCCTATGCACCCCTTATTTCTAAGAGTGTAGAACGTAAACTTGTATGCGTGTATAGTCCACGGAATATAGTATGGAAGATATTGTATGTACATTCCTCGTTAGGTTTCTTTGCCTCTCTCTGGCGCGCTTTCGCGCTCCTACGGGGTTTCCCGATGTGCAACAGGTCAGCAGCTCCCTTTCTGAGAAAAAAGGATCAATAATGCAATCTGATCCCCATTTCGTACAGCCGTTCGCCATCAATAAAATGGCGCTCTCTGTACTTACTTTTGTATACTAGTTATGTCGGCCGTTCGACAAATTGTTTTCATACACAATATCTACCCCTCCCCCCCCCCCCCTTTTCAAGCGTCGAATTCGCCAGTCTGAGAGCCGTGCAGGCTAGAGTCACTAAATAAAGCTACGCTTTCAGAGTACCGAAACTCCCAAACTACGCGTCTGAAGCGCGTCAGGCGCCGCCATCTTGGGTCCGCGCGCAGCTGGACGAGTGACTGTAGCTGAGCCAAGCCGAGCTGTTGCCGTCGCCTGCGCCAGCTGCCGCGGCCGCAGCTGTGTCAGCGAATCAGAGTCGTGTTGTTCGTATCTCGACGTACACGAAACACGCGCGTGCTGAGCAACGGACTTCAGCATGCGCGCGCAGTAAACAGCAAACAGCAGCAGGCAGAGGATCGCTTGACCTAAGATAGTGGCGTTGAAAAACGCGATGATGATGATGACAATGACTCACGTGACTTCCGCTGTCCAATGATGCCGCAGCGAACCAGAATATTGTTGAATAGAGCGACTGCATTGTCGGCAAAATGACGAAGAAAAGGAATGCGGTACTCTGAAAGCGTAGCTTATTTAAGGACTCTATCCCTACTGAAAAACATTATATGAATCTATTTAAGAACTGATATGAAATACCCAAAAACTGATATGGGACATATGAAACTAATATTAATTATCCAAAAACCGATATGTGACATATTAAACTGATATGAAATACAGAAAAACTAATATGCGGCATAGGAGAACTGATATGCAACATATGCCAACTGATATGCAGTATACAAGTTCATATGTGATTTAAATGATAACTTATATGACTTTCATATCAGAATTTGCAATGTGTCCAATAAACGTATCAGAAATACATTCATATATATTTTTTTTGGTATACGACGTGCCGCGCGGCCAAGCAAACACGTGGCTTAAAACCGCAGTGGAGCAGCTTGATTTATTGGCTTTGAAATAATCACGGCTTGAGCGTTCACTTTTTGCTAAGAGATTCATCCCACGAGCCGTTCTAATTACTCTCAGAAGTATAACATTACTGAAAATAAATCAACATGTTGGGAATATCATTTATAGCTTAGGTGGTCACCGAGAAAATCCGTACCTTCAAAACGACCAGTATAAAAGGCGGAAACGCAGCGCTAAGAAATAGTTATCGGGTGTGTTGTTGTATTCATGTTTGTTGTCCCGTGTATGTGGATTGCTCAATGTATATGTTCAGCTGATGCTAGTGAAGTGCGTAATGAATCTACAGGAACATGGTGGCGTGAGGAACATGGTAACGTGAGAAAATAAAAATATTTTTGTAGCACAAGAATTGGGCGGTACCTAGCGCCACCTAGCCTAGCTGAAACTGATATGAAATAGTAAGTTTTGATATGAAAAGGTGTCCAATAAACATATCAGTAATAAATTCTTATAATTGTTTTCAGTAGGGTAGTGCAGGCTATCTAAATGCATTTGCACGTGCACGCTGAATTTCTGAAAATATTAAACGGCTTAGACTTTCTTTCCATAAAGGTTTATGTTGTAAAAAACAAAATGATTTACACAAAGTTCAGACGAGAGCGTCCAGATGTCGCTAACCGCCGCAGCTGGACACCGAAAACATCCTATACCCAATCTGCTCCACGCTGCGTCAGAGTTTTGCGAGGCCCCGCAAGGTGGACAACCAATCGCAGACTTCTCAATTTTATTTAAAAACGGCACTATTAAAAGGCCCTACCTCTACTTCGTCATCTGCATACTAGTACCGTTCAAAGTTACACACTCCCTACGTGTCGCAAGCTGCACGCCCAACTCGAACGGCTCAGCCATCCTCACTCTCTATCCTTTCGCTCTCTCCGGCGGCGCTCGCCCCACTCCACGCACATCCACTGCATCCACGCCGTCCCCAAAGGGCACTCGGTCTCTCCGACGTCCGTTCCCGCAGTGTCGCCGTTCTCTCAAGTGCCTGACGCAACACACGGCCAGCCGCCACGAGCTCGCCTCCGCGATCGCCGAGCGTGCAGCTCACTTGTACCACGCTGCCTCCTCGGAAACCGACGTGAGCCCATCAGATAGCCGAGAAAGCGCCCCGGAACGCAGTCGCAGCCGCAGGTAGCACGAGGAGCTCGGCACGCGAAGGCCTGAAGCCAACGGCCATGCCTCCGGAACCGAGCGGTCCGGACGCGGACCTCACCACCCCAGATGTCCGGCTGAGTCAAACTTCGTTGTCGGCGGCGTCGCCGACGGCCAACGGAGTTCAGCTCAAGAAGGAGCTGGGCCTCATGAACGGCGTCAGCATAATCGTCGGTGTCATCATAGGCGCCGGAATATTCGTCTCGCCAACGGGTGTTCTCAGGTACGCCGGTTCGTCCGGGATGGCCCTCGTGGTCTGGGCCTCCTGCGGGATCATCTCCATGGTCGGAGCCGTGTGCTACGCCGAACTCGGTACCATGATCCCCAAGTCGGGCGGGGACTACGCGTACATCTTCGCCGCATTTGGTCCCCTGCCGGCCTTCCTCTTCTTGTGGGTGGCATTGCTTGTCATGCAGCCGACGAGCAACGCGATCGCCGGCATCACCTTCGCCAAGTACATCTTGGAACCGATCTACTTGGAATGCGCGCCCCAGACAACGCTGTGAGGCTGGTTGCTGCAGTCATCATATGTGAGTAATCTCGTTTCTTTCTTTTTCCCCTTTTTTTTTTTTGCTTCCTGCATGTGTGTCCGTGCGTGTGCGCTTACGTGCCCGAGCGAAGTAATCAATGGGTTTATTAAGAACCCATCGCAGTCTTGGTAGTGGCGTACGCAGTGAACGTAGGAAAGCACAGCTGAACGAAAAAGGCCAAAATGCCACTACAGCCAAAAACCTGCTAAAAAAAGAAAAATAAGTCGAAAAACAAGGTGTGTGTGTGTGTGGAAGGGGGGGGGGGTTGAAATGGTGTTTTAGAAGCCGTCGAAATAACCTGCTGGCATTGACAGTTTGTCGTAAAAAGGTAAAAATAATTGCGCTTTGGTGATCAGTGTGGGATGTAATAGAGTCCGTGCAGTAAGAGCGCTAGCTCTATCCATTTGACCCTTTTTTTTTATTGGTTTGGGGGACTTAGCCCGGTTTATAAAGCACGCCGAACACGTCCATTGTCGGTTGGTGTATCTTAATATTTTCCGTCTCGGCGTGTTCGCCGTTTTCGCCCCATACACTAAATCGGGCCCCCCTTTATTATCACACTCCAACTACAGTGACAACATGATATTTACCTAACGCTTTCGAATAAACTGAAATTGATCGCTATTGTCACGTCTTTCGTTGGCAAACTTTCGGTACGCAAGCAGCCGCGGCGAGCCGCCAAATGAGCATTCGTCCTGTTCGACGAATACCACATGGCCGCGACCACAGTGAAATCATAAGCAGTAATCCCACCCAAGGCCACTTCCGGTAATCGCGCATATACAGCGCCCCTCAAGCCGGATGGCGACAACTGAAGGTGTAAAACGAAAAAAAAAATAGGGTAAAAAGGATCGCAATAAAATAAATTGAGTGCGTTAATGTTAATATTTTTATAAAACATAATAAGCTACGTTATAATGATTAAACCAGAAAGGAAAAATCGAGCAGTGACCGTTAGCTTTAGAAGTTCATTGCATAGAGTTATTACAGTAAACGCTAGAGGTTCAGGTGGCGCTAGTGTGCTGTTGCATTTTGAAGCAGACAGCAAGCAGTCTAAATTCGACTTCCGGTGATGCATTCCTATGGGAAAACGCAAATGCGTTTTCTGTTCGCGCTCGATTATATGAGCAAATAGTATTGCTTAGCGTTGTGACAGAATAAAAAGTTCGGAACGTTTTACAATCGGATGTACAAAAATATGCGTCAGTTAGAGCGTTTTTTCTTTAGAATTCAGGCGTCGAACACTGCGCTAAAATAGCCCAATACAGATGTATAATACGTGTTGACGTTGCAGACTGCTATTATAGGGCACGTATTTACTCATACAGTCAATGCTATGAAGCACGCAGAGTGACTCAGCTTGACAAAACACCAAAAGGATGCTAATATATGCAAAATCAAACAATCATAACAGACGACGAGAACGAAGCATGGACTTATGGAACGAAGAACACTTCATGTCATATAACACCTGAGACTGGTGGAAGAAATTCGAAACTTCTTAGTAGAAGGAACAGACACAGAAAGGGACGTCTCAAACTCAGCTAACTGGTTTATTTCCCGACCTATATATACTATATACCCACGAAGCCCTTCCCAACCACACTCTATGCAGAAATCTCCTTTGTCAAAAACAGTTCCAAATGGAGAGAACATACATGACACACAAAGAGAACAAGCGCACGCACAGACAAAAAAAAAGCAGTAAGCGAGTGTTGTTGTTCTGAAATAAATACGATTGTTGTTATTTTTAGAGCGCAGCTCTTAGGCGCCCGTTTCCGGCTTGACCGGCGTCGCCGTCGGCGTAACCGTGAAGTCACGTGACCCCCGTCAGGTCACGTGACCCCGGTGACATCATGTGACCCCCGTGAGGTCACAAGGGTCACGCGACGTCACGAGGGTCACGTGACCTCACGGTTACGCCGACGCCGCTCGGATGGAGGAGTAGCAGGCAGGATGTGGAGGTGAGCAGGAGGGAGGAAGGGTATACCCTCCCCTCAGTACCCTTCCTCCTCCTCCTCCTCAAGAGCTGCGCTCTAATTCGGCGTTACAGGGAGTTGTAAACGGCTTTCATTTTTTCGCTTGAATTCATAGCTTTTATTGACATATAATGCTGTACAACATTACCTGGGCCTCAATTGCTGCTAACTTTAACATCGCTCAGTAATAAAAAAGACGTTAAATAAATTAATTACACTTTTATCATGTGAATAAAACTACATTGTACGCGGTACAAGTGAAGAAACCACGCTGATTTCTATTAATCCCTGGCGAAGAAAAAATAGCACGTAGGTTTTCCCATAGGAATACACAAGAAGACTGGAAAAGTAGACTGCATGCTGTCTGCTTCATCTTTGCAACCGGAAGTCCCGTAGACACTAGCGCCAGCTGAGCCTCTAGCGTTTATTGTAATAACTCTATGGTTCATTACCCTAACCGAAGCGTTTTTAAACGTCGCCGGTTCGCGTTGTCCGCGTTGTCGGTGTTGCTGTTCTGCGAATTTCTCTTTCCAAGTATATTTCCCTTTCGGTTGGATCCTCGCTTGGCATTTTAATGTCACGTTCAGTTACCGAATCACGCTATGAATGCGTTCTAAATGGGCCTGCTCAGGCAAGAAGCCAAAAAGCCGGGGACTCGCTTCGCCGTTCGAGATTCCGGGATTCCACTTCAAGTTCGTTGCTGGTGGGTGCAAACATTTCTCAAAGTGCTCATGCTGTCCTTCGCATCAGGCATGACACGATCGTCTTTTCTCCAACGCAGTGTATGTGACTCGGTTAATTTCTTAGGCGTATGTACGTCGGACGTGACTTGTAAAACGGTCGAACGTAATGAATTGCTTATTCACGCTTAATGATTTCGCAACCTCCGCGCATCGAAGGTTTCACACCACTTTACTGGAAAAATTTAAAATATCAGGGCGAATGACGCTAATCAGGACCGAACCTGGGGTTTGCTAATCTGTAAAATCATAAAAGAAAAGTTAACATCAAAGTATAAGCATAAAAAACGCAACAAAAGTGAATTTACCAGTTATATATTTGCAAACAGGCTAAGCAAGTTGACTGGGTACATTGAACATAATCCTGAATTGACTAGTCAACTGGATGTACCTCGAAGGAAATTAACGGGAAGGCACCTCTAAAAAAAGCGTTGCTCAAACATGCCAGTTTCCTGGACTCACACCTGTCTTCTCTTCTCCTCAGGATACCCTGTGGGTATGGCAGCATCTGGCACCTGTCTTTCAGCATGCGTCGAGCTCCAGACATAATTTATCTCTGCTTGGCGCGTCATGCACTAAGACCCACAGTACTTCTCTAATTAAAAAGTATAAGGTGTGTCTCACTTCGTCCATTCACTGTATGCTGTTACTTTCTTGTTCCAGTACGATGGTTCCTCGGAGAAATAAAGAGAATACCACGAGGGCGACAGACGTGTAGAGGCAAGCTGCAAGGGCTGGACACCCGAGACAAGGGGCCATCAGTAACCAGGGGGATAAAGTGAGAAAACTCAAGAGGCAGCTCATCATCTGGGTCACAAGAAGAAAATCGGAGACCGTATGCTGGGAAATTTGTCGACCTTCAACCTTGGGTGGCATGAGCATTTTCTGGTCATATTCGTACATGAGGTGAAACTGGAACTAGGTCGACTCATCCATCTGCAGCTTACAGGGCATTACCAAAGCTACGGCACCAGCGAGCCAACTGGAACATTTGGATGAGGGACGTGACAACATATTGTGGGAGCATACTGCTCCTACGGAGAGCTCTCACAAACCTTGCTTCGTTGCTGTGATTAGCTCCAAAGGGCGGCAGCGTTTTTTCTTTGTAAACTTAGGCTGAAACAGAGTGTAGCTGGAGTGTGGCCACTGAAATTGACATTGCGGCATAACATTCCTGATGAGGGTTCTGGCATCTATCCTATGATCTCTTATGCAATTATAAATGTCGCAGCCTCAAGTGATCACTTGAGAATAATCTGCAACTCGTCGTATGACAAACTGCATAAATGGTTGGGTAAGTGCAGTAGCGGCAGTTTTGCATATCTGGGAAAAACAGTGGCTGGGACAGTCATGGACACGTTACCAGTAAAAAGTAACAGTGTTACAGTTACACTTACCTAGCGGGAAAAAGTAACTCTGTTACAGTTACAGTTACCGGCTTCAAAAAGTAACATGTTACAGTTACAGTTACTGCAAAACAGTAACGCCGGTACTTTCTCGTTACAGACAAAAATTGGACACAAGAAATAAAAAAAACAATAATATTTTATTTGCTACACTATAGTATTGAGAAGTGTAAACTGAGAGATTAAAAAAATTTAAACCCGAAGGGTGTTTCTTTTTGCGTCATTCGCCGTTTCAGAATTTTGATGTGCATAATTTATTTGCAAATAATTAGAATCGACTGTTTTTCAAAATTGTCATCGGCCCGCGTCAGTGAACGTTTTCATTTATTTTTCACTCCGAAACGAATGAGGACACATCGGAAGCAGGCCTAAACATAGCAGGTCAAGCAGCTTCGAAAGAATATAGGGGGAAAGGAGACAAAGTGAGGCATTCTAGTGCTCTACGAGTGTACGATGACCACTGCGAGTCTGTGTCCGAAACATCAACTGTGAAAGACCAGCCCGCATACTCGCACCAAAACAGCTGGAACACTGCGTTCCATACCAAAGTGTCGTTCCATTGGGGTGTTCCTTGAGGCTGTCATCGAAAAAGACTATTACGCTTGAACCTGCCTTCGTGTTTACTCGAGCGGCTCCGAAGAGAATGAATACGTTAAACAAGCGCCGGCTTTCTGCACAATATGGGGACGGCTTTCTTGAAAAATAATAGGGAAGAGGAAACGGCGACCGACTGGGTGTAAAAACGACAGCACGGACATATTCGACAAAGGGGAAGGGCGACGGGCGGGGGGGGGGGGGGGGCATGCAGACACAGCCCAGATGGAATACTCGGAGACATATCACGTGACCACCGACACCCGCAGATGGTCCCCACAAGAGAAGATTGGGCCAAAGTCGGTGAAACAGACATTATTTGCCGCCCCTTACAACCGCGGGCGCCGCTTCCTTTATCTCCCGGTTTCGTGCTGACTCGTCCCTCGTCCATTCTCGGTCGTGGGCTAAACCAGGCAATTTTTTGTTTGTTTAATGCGTGGCCACGATTCTTGTGTTGTTTTTTTTTTGTTTCTTTTTTGTCAGCGAGGAGTTTCGAGAAAAATACTTCAAGATGGCAATTTCACCATCTCCTCGGCAGTGGGTTCTAATTTATATAGTAAAAAAAAGTAACTGTAATGGCCTAAACAGTTACAGTTACCCAATAAAAAGTAACAGTGTTACAGTTACAGGTTACGAGTATTCAGGAGTAACGCGTTACAGGTAAAAGTTACCGAAAAAGTAACTAGTTACCGGTAACGCGTTACTAGTAACTAGTTACTGCCCAAGACTGGGCTGGGAGGGCTCTCTTCCTCATCACCATTTGTCTCAGTCAGGGCTGTCTTGAAAACCCCTTTCAAGTCGGTAGTCAGAAAGGGAGTTTCTGGGATACCGCTGACACATAGTAATTTCCGGCATCTATGAGACACTTGAGAAGGAAAACCTTATGCAGTTGCAACCTGCGAACCAGGTTGCAAACTGTGAGGACGACTTAGATCAAGTCCTGCTTTGTATGAGTGGTCTCTCAGCATTTGGTATGCAATCGGTGGAGCAGTTATGGCAGTTGGAACTTCAGGCTCCTGAATACTGGAACTGTTTTCATCAGCACGACAACCACAGCTGGTGTTGTGCCAGTAGACCTCGTTCTGAAGTTACCGGAAGAAAACAACAATAACCAGTTACTGCCATCATGTTGTTTTAGCCAGGGGTCAAGAACAAGACTTTTTCTTTCTTGAGCTTGGACAAAGTGTTCTTTAATTAATTCTCTCAAAGCCCCTTTGACACGCAATGGCACACATAACCTAGCTCAGTGGACACCCTACCTGTTACTGTTAGTAGTGTTTCCAGTTTGTGCTAAATAACAAAAAGAGCCCTTGCAGAATAAGGTAGTGCTGTGAAAAAGTAAAATTTTAATTCCTCATGCCGGAGATTCCCACCTGTTGGAGTGTTGGACAGGAGCAAGCTGTGGTCTGAGCTGTTAAAAGCCTTTCTGAAGTCTAACTGGACGATCTCGCACGGAGTTCGGATGTCAAGGCTGGTGCTGAGTGCATGGGTGACAGATGCAAGGACCGATTCGCAGCTCCTACCAGGGCGGAAACCGTATTGGTGGGGGCTAAGGAAGTTCGATAGCTCAAGGTGGACTAAGAGTCGCTTGTTAATGACTCTCTCCATTGTTTGGCAAACGATGGAGGTTATGGAGATTGGTCGGTATGAGTGGATGTCAGACTTGAGAGGGCACCGTGTCCCTGTTCGAGAGGCGTTACTGACGCAACTTTGCACGATTTAGGAACAGCTGTGAGAGAGAAAATCGTTGAAGAGGCGAGTGAGGACGGGGAGATATGGCCAGCTACGGGATTTAAGCAATGTGGGGTGGAGGACGTCTGGTCCAGGGAGTTGAGAGGAGTTCACATGGGCAAGGGCTTCGTAGGTTTCACTTTGAAGAATGACTATGGAAGAGAGTGTGGTTGCTGGTGTGGCCTCGACTGGCAGAGTTGTTGATTGGGTGGGACAAAGGTTAGGTGTGGTGGGGTCGACTAATGCTGCAGCCTGAGAAAAGTGGTAAGAGAAGAGCTCTGCTGTCTCGTCAAGATTGGTATAGGGCCTGCCGTGATGTGTGGAGGGCGGCGCATGGAACTTCCTTTTCATAAGGAAAACATGCTTAAGAGTTTGGGCTGGCAGGTTGCTTTTGCTGCTAGTTGCTGTAGGTAATCGTTATGGGAGACATGGATCAGATGCTTGACTTCGGTACGTGCTTGGTGGGCTTGGTTAAGATGAGTGGGATTGAGAGTTTTTTGCACTTTTTTTTGCATAGCCAGTGTTTACGTCTGATTAAGACTGCAATCTCCTTTGTCATCCATGGAAGGCTGCCGCGCCTCCTGTTGATCCTTAAGGTGAACACATTTGTGCTGAATTGCTCATATATGTTGAGCGAGAGGTCGTGGGCCTCGTCAGCCGATGGGTGATCATACACGTTGGACTAGGGAGCGAGGTGGATGAGCTGATTGAGATGAGGGGAATCGGTATTTTAGAACTGCTGGAACTTCTTGGCTTGATGACCTCGCTTAGGGGCTGAGCAATGGATGTTACTGTGATCACTGCCTGTTAGGCTGGGTTTGACCGTGCAGCGGTAGGATAAGGTGGGATTATTGATGCGGGCGAGGTTGAGGAATGTAGCGTTGCCGTTTCGAGAAATGTAGGATGGGGCGTCACGAAGTTGGGTGAGGCCAGCAGTTTCCAGTACGTCTAACAGCCCGTCATCGAGTGGATCAGATGAACAGTGCAGAGAACCTGCTGGGGTCGATGCGCTGTAGGCTCTCTTGGAGGTGGGCGTACGATTGTTCACGGAGGGAGGGTGGGCAATAGTTAGGGTGAATTCCGCTCGCAGATCCCGAGCGCTCCAAAAGCGCTCCATTTGGAGCGCGCATATTCCGCTGGCACATCTGGCTCGAGTTGGTCATCTTCCGCTCGTAGATCTGTGGCAGCGCCCGCCCTATGGAGCGCCTCCAACACCGCACTGAAACTTGACTCCGCGGGATTTCAGAGATCTTGGCGGAAGTTAACAGAAGCGCACTACGTCATTTCCTTCTAACTCGGCAGTGCGCATGCGCGGCGAGGTTGGCGAGGTCGCCGCGGTTCCGGTTCGGCCGGGCGGTCGAGTTGGATCTGTTCGGATGCGTCGGTTGTTTACGCGGGATTGGGACGGCTCGAACGCTTCTACCTCGCGTAGATGGGATACAAAGCCGGGACTGAGCGTGGTAAAGCGTAACGCGCTGACATCTGGATCGTGAGAGGAAGAACGAGAAAATAGCATCAAAAATCGAAAGGAGGGTCACACAACACTCTCAGAAATAGAGGGTGTAGGGGGTACACCCATTTTCTGTAACACCCCAATACAACAATCGCCGTTCAGTCCACAACGTCGAACCGACGATACTAACTTTCACGAGCGGCTTGATAGTCACGATACAACCTGTTAAATAGCTAATGTACGCATTAAAGGCACTGTAAGACTATCAAGGTTTATTTTGGTCCTACTGCAAAACCTCAGTGTAATTTGTTGTATTCTGATACGCACATTGGCTATTTAGTACATTATAACCAACGGCTATCAAGCCGCACGTAAAAGCTGGTATCGCCAACTCGACGTCAGTGGACTGAACGTCGAAATGTAATTTTGGGGTGTTCGATGGGACAAGGGGAGTACACGTACACCCCTATTTCTGAGAGTGAAGGTTAGGCCTGTTCATTTTGCCGTGTTTACCTCCTACACTGCATGCCGCCGGCGTTGTCTCGTGCAATAAAGCAAGAACAGATTAGGCAACGACCGTTCAAGTGATGGTTTGTACCTCTTTATGTTTATTAAAGTCTTACCAGCAATCCGAACTCCACCGATTGGCGATCGCTGTGCGTGCCCCGCCGCTGCGAGGCGGCGACGGCGGCGAACGCGGACGTCTTCCTCGTGGCACGGGCTGCTGTGCTACGGATATTTTCGCCGGGCCCGTGTCGCGTGTTATTTCTGCAGCTAAACAGTGACAGTTGTGATTGATCGTCGGAAAGCTCAGTCGGCTGAGGCGTTACTGCCGCTTCTTGCTGACGATTTCGGACATCTTCATGCTCTCTGACGCGGGTATAACGTGAAGATCTGAAAGAATGAGACCTTAAACCTTTTCTGGGCAAGATCGTTTTGAATATTAGCATCTGTGCGACAGCATGAGTCATATCGCCGCAGTGGTGCTTCGATTCCCGGATGTGGTCGAGAACCGATAAGACTTTTAGCATGCAATTTTCGCATACTCTTGAATTTGTTTAAACGCTGGAATGTCTCAGAATTGATGCGAAATGTATGCGTCACATGTTGGGCGTTGGGGAAGTTCTTTCAGCCACAGGTAACCGCATAATCACAGAAACGTTTAGCGAGGAAGCTCCTGAGATTTTTACGTTTTCTACAAATCAACGATTTTACGATATAGCTTTTAGGATAACATTTTAGCATTTTTCTAGCTTCCTTTAATTGTTGGAATTTCTGAGGACCGAAACTAAAGGTAAACGTCGAGTGTAGGACCCAGGGGAAGTTGTTTCAGCCCTGGGTCACCGAATAATCACAGCAAGTTTTATCGAGGAAGCACCTGCGATCTTTAACCTCTTGTACTAATCAACGATTTAACGAATTGGCAGTTCTGAAGATTTTGATATAACGTGCTTCGTTGCAATAGCTTGCATTTGATCGCAATCTTTTTTCGTTTGTCTTTTCAAGTGACAAGCTGGCGTGTGCTCAAATGACGTATATGAAATGACCTGCCATATAACAATGCATCAACACATGCTAATAAACTTAAATGCTCAGAGGTGTGGTTATCCTTGTAATTAACAAGTTACAGACATAATTATTTTTTACGAGTGTAATATTTATTTTCTGTAGGTGGGCCCCTTTTGTGCTCATTAATGTCAGTGTGCTATGACATTATCATCATGTGTGTATGGTCCTAAATCTTCTCTTTGCCATGCTTACAAAGGCCAAAATGACGTTAGGCGACCCCAGCTCACGCATCGGACACGAAAACTGCGTCACTCGGACGTATATACTCGTAAACAATCCATTCGTCGACGAATAAGTTTGAATTAGCGTTCGTGGCCAATGAGTGCAGTGACGGAACTTATCATCACTTGCGAACGCTCACACACACACACAAGTTCTATGGTGTGCTTAAAAGCAGGGTGGAAGCTTGGGGTCATCGCACCGGTGTCCTAGCATGTCACGACCGCGTGATTTCACAGTTCGCTTTTGAGTTGAGAATTACAGCTAAGGAAGAAGTTAAAAATCATTTCATGGCCCGTTTTAGCACGGGTATGCGTGCTACACCAGATAAAAATATTGACTTTTTGCACGCCGGTAAACTTCCGGACGACCACCTGGCCTGTCGGTAAGAACACCTCATATCCGGCGCTCGTCTCTTTCGATGGCGTTAACAATCCTCTGGAGACCACCATGCTTTCCTTCTTGGTTTAACCCCGTCGACTGTTCATCGCCAAAGCGAGGGTGAGAGCGTCGTCGACGTCGCTCCTCGCCACTCGGTGAGATAATCTCATCTTGAATGTATGATTGGGTGTTGAAGAAATATGATGCTAAGCATAGGTTCGCTTACTGTGGGACAGTCAAGCAGCAGTCATGTCCCGAGGCAATCGTCCTGTCGTGCCGGGCGTAATAGGATTTTGATCCTTAGGAGCGAAGTTCGAAAGTACAGGGAAGTTACGTACGTCCCACGAAACGGCCGCCATCCCGGCGGCGCGGAAAACCACTCGCCTTGTCCGTGCACCATAGGATACTTAGCAGCTCTCGTCGCCCGACAGTCCCCGGGCTGCAAATCGTCTCACTTCACAGAAGAAACAGGAACCGTTCCTCCAGAGGCCCTTGCCATACCGCCATGCCAAGCGTCTTTTACCACTTTTCAATGAACGAATGGAGATATCAACTAGAAAAAGTTGCCGCCCGGCGTCGCTAGCAGCACGGTTACCATGGCAACCTCCCAGGCCCAAAATAGAGATCACCATCAGCGCTTCTGACCCGTGCCCAGATAATTTTCGTGCATCTAGATAATTTGCGGTACTTAAAAGGGCGGGAACCTCGTGCGTCAGTCACTACTTTGGCAGTGCTACGCTGCTATATACAGATGGCTCTTGTTATTACGCGTTCCCCTCCAGTAACACTGAGATACCGCTTCTCGTTGCCTCATCAAAAAGTTACGAAAATACACTTACTCATTTCTTCTCTCGAGCCACGAGTCACACTCATCATACGTCATATCATAGCCTCCTATATACTGACAAAGCCTGGCAAATCGCCACGAGAAGCGGCTGCCAAAATGGAAAAGGTGGAGTGGCAGACAACGGATGGGGGAGAGGGGAGCCACGTGACTGGCGCCCCGCTGCGGCGAGACGCCGACACACTTCTCCCGAGCGAACAAGTGTGTTTACTATCGGGTCCTTGCCGCTGCAAAAGCTGTGCGCTGACGTCCAGGTTCCCCAAGAAATGGCTTTCGATGCTCTGTGCTACCAGATCCTCGCGCTCCAAATGTGCCCCCCCCCCCCCCTCCGGGTAATTTTTCGAGCTACCCCAACTATCTCTCTATTCGGAATCACCGGCCTTTACTCTTTCAAGTAAGTTATTTTGCATCGCCAAATTTAGAATGTGGAAATGTTGCCGAAACCAGCCTTAAAATATATCCGCGCTTTTCAGCGCCGCGACGTCAGTGGAAGGCGGCAGGCTTGCAGGTCGAGCGGGCGGTCTAGAAACGGACTTTGCCGAGCTTTTGGTTCGTGCTGCTCCGCGCGGGTGCCGGACCCCCAATCAAGAGGTTAAGAAATAGATTAATCTTGTGTGTTAAAATGTTTTTCAAAGCAAGAACATGCCAGGACTATGTTATGGAGTGTAAAGCTCTTTTTACTGTGGTCATAATGAGGAGGTGTAGCCTTTGTCAATAAAAAACAAAAAGAAACATTCTCGCGGACCAAGAGCCGTTACCACACGCAGTGCGAGTTTTGAACGTAAACATTTTGGCAGAGACCTGCATAATCGAAAAAACCCTAGAAACATATAAAAAAGTTCCGCCTACACTCCCGCACCCCCGCATCTGTGTTCCCTACATAAAGGGGACAAGCGAAGCGCTGTCACGTACACTGGCATAAGAAAGTAATCAGGTGTCCCACAAGCCATTATCAACGCTCGGACGTATCATGCCGCGACCTAAAGATTGTCCTTGTGAAACAGAAAATGTCAGCCAGCGGCTTTTATAGGATCATGGCATATCCAAACAACACCAGGAAACACCAATCGGTCTACTGGCACATTGCCATCATCCTACGTGAATGGAAAGCCACCTCACAAAGAAGTGAAAAAAGAAACCATCATCCTAAAACAAAACGAAGCTGCTGCTCCCGAAGCTGCTGTCCCCTGTCTGTAAACAGTCGCCCCTGAAGAAAAAAACCAGGCCGTTTTTTAAACGTCGGAACCTCGTTGTAGAATTTGGTTGGTAATTTTTTTCTTCAAAATTCTAAATGTGAGTTTTGCATTTATTTTAGTCATCATTCACTTGTTTAGGGTAAATAAAAATATTCTCTAAAACGTCTCAGATGTTCCTCAAGCTTCGAGTAATGTGACTTATTTAAAGCTTGAGCTTAGAGCATTGACCTCTAAGGTGACACTGCGGTGGGAACTATACGCACCCAAAGGACCAATCAACCACATCCCTTTCATCACCTAACCCCTCCTTCAGCACACGGTTATGGGCGGGAGCATGAACACAGGGCGAAAGATAGACACATGACTGGTTCAACGGGCATGTAGCTTCTACCGCGATATCAGCTGGTCATTAAACAGAGTATAATGATGCACCACAAACAATCAATGCCATTCCAGAATGTTTGAACGAGAACACACCCTCAAACATCCTGAAACTGTGGAGCATTTTTCCTCCCGAGCCACTCAATTTTAGTGGCCACCCAGTAAATATAAGGGGTACACTCACCAAAACACTGTGTCGTATGGTAAGCCTGCAGTCCCCTTCAGGACTTGAGAGACAACCAAAAAGCCACAGGAATACAACACGGGATCCTGGGACATAAAACAGAACAGCAAAATGCAGGTTTTAACACAATACACAAACTGCCTCAGTGAGCGACACCTAGAACTAGCGACAGTTCCTCGGCCACCCTCCGTCTATTACAGAAAGCGGTGTGTGATGACGTGCTCGGTCATTATATTTCTAGCCCTATAAACCTCCCAAGTAAGATGTCCCTGACACCGGCTCCGCAAACTTTATGGACTCTGCCATTACTACATTATCAAGTTCTAGAGTAAGTGACAAGTTGAGATTGCAATGGTCGAGGCTCACAAGCATTCAGCACCTGCTTCAAGCCCCTTCAGTGCCGAGAAAACACTATGTCATCCGCTTCGAAACATGGGCTTCATGCAGAAGAGAGATTGAAGTGTGCTGCTGATTCAGTAGAACTACCGTGCATCATATTCATGAACTATTGGTTAGCCAATTTACTATGCGACCCATCGTGACGACGAGACTTGACCAGGGCAATACGTTTTACAGAGACATGTTTACTAATTTGATGGTGCCATTTTATTAGGCAGCCTTATTTATTTGCTCTGTAAGAAGCAGATGACGAGCAGTGAAGAGGAGGAAAACGCAAATAGTGCTATGGACAACGACAAGTCGAAGAAATGACAGGACAAGCACCACTTGTGGTTCTTAAACTTGTCCTACTGCCATTTGTGTATCACTATTGTTTCAGCAACTTGTCAAGCAGTTCAATTTAGTAGCAGTGAAGCGGCTTGTCAGTGGTTATGTCACTCAAGCATAGAACATGCAGACAACAAACCATTTTCATGGTGATGACCACATTTTCATGTCATCTCACAAAATCACCCCAAGGAAAAGCTGATCCTGCACTTATATTGCAGGAAGTATGCATCATCTGACGGCGCAGACTGGAAGGCCACACCGCAGTTCTTTTCTTAGGTTACACTCCCCGTTTCAACGAGGTTACCAATAAGTGTTTCAGTGATACAAAAAAAAAGTCATTGCTCTGAATTTTTGTTGTATTCCTTGTTTTAGATATTAAAAGCAAATATTGTACGTCAATTAGACCTCATGGTAAACATGTCACGCCGACCTATTAAGAATAACAGCAATGCAGTCCTAGTCAAATTAATGAACTGAGTAACAAAAATATCATACAAATTGAAACTGAGGGCAACAAAGAAAGAAACGAGGTCATACACTAATTGTATCGGGGAGCGGCAACAGTCCCAGGAAGATCTGCTTCAGTTTTCGCAGTATCATCGGTTTCCTCAATAGGCAGCTGTTATCCGTTTTGGCCACTGCTCACAGATTATATTTTAGAGTGAAGCACACTGCACAGTGGCTTGTTTACTCGGTGACGTGCCAACCTTTTGCTGTGTACCTAATTATCGCAAATAGTATACAAAATTACAAACAAAAGAAGCCGAGTTGGATTAATATTGTCACACAAATCTCTGTGACACGAGCAGTCTACATCAGTGCATGCAGGGGAACTCCATGTGGGGCTGCATAAGAGCTTTACAACCACCTTAATAGCTTGTTAAATCAAACCCAATTATTTTCTGCTAGATGTGTGAGCAGCATGGTCTTAGCAGAAACTTCAAGTTCCTCACTAATCCCTCTTAGAAGTCCTGGAGTTGTACTCACACTGCTTGCGTTTGCTTTGGCATGCAAACGCCCACACGTTTTTTCCCACACTAAGCAGCACAAACAATGTTCTTATTCTACATGTGGTCGATTACTAAAAGCTTTTTGGCTTTTTATTCTGGGTAAATGCACACACTGAAAGGGAACCTATTGCCTAATTCGGTCTGCGAGAACATTTAAAAGTGCGAGATTTATGAAGTTTGCTCGATCTGTGGCTGGACAATATTTACCCTTCAAATCGAAGCAGCACCAAATGTGTCGGTCCCCGTAACAACTTCAGAAGAGACTGATGACACATGCATTAAGTCTATGATAAGTGCAGACCTACCTGATACTATGACCCAGAAAGTTGAACAACAAGCTTACAAAAGAGATCTAGAATGCCAAAGACTCAATGGAAATAAAATTGGAAGGTTTGACTGAGCACTTTTGAAGCCTCAATCTTGGTATCGATGGCATGCGTCAATGCTTTCAATCATCCTTTGAGGTGTATGCCACAAAACACACGTGAGTGAAGCTCCCGATCATTATGCTCTTAGGTGGGCAAAAGGCTCACTGCAAACAGCTTTCAGCAATAAAAAGAAAAAAATGCCAGGTAATAACTTCACATGGTTCCCCCAAACATAATATCAAATAAACCTGCAACACCTCTCAGGGCTAAGGAAACAACCAGTTAAGGATGCACAAGAATGAAGCACCTGATCCCAAAACGGTGAATGGAATGCCAAGGTGCAAACTGAATGCAAAATACACCGCTCTTCTGAGCCAACTAACACTGGCTACAATTTCTTGGGCACCCTCCTGGTAAACTAAGAACTAGAATAGTGTAATTACGTGTGGTGCATCGCCTTCGGTATTGCTCCATGATGTACAACTCTTGGAGCTCTTCAAGATTAAAGTGAGCAGAACTTCTTTGCCTGGCTTGAGAATGTCTCATACTTTGTATCTTCTTCCGAGTTTTGCAATAACATCATAGCTATCTACTAACACATTGTGCCTAGAACGTATCACCTATGTAAGACAAAATGATTCAGACCTGCCGTTCAAAGCGCCGTTCTGAAAACGACAGACTCGCACAGTCCGTCCAATCATCTACGGTGCACACCCATGAGTCCTTTTGCCGGGCACATATGCCAGACGCACATTACATCTTCCCTCTCTGACCGGCCTCCATGTCCACAACAAGGTTCTAACATTTTAAAAGTGTGATCACGTGGTCATGGCCCTCTGCGGATTGACTGCTGTGGTATCATGTAACCCAATAGCAGTGGGTTTCTCCTACTAGAACCTCTACATGGAGGGAACGAATTCCCAAGAAGGGCTACGATAGAACGTGCGGAGCCTGAACCGACCGGCTGCGGCAGCGAACCCTATCCAAATTCCAGTCGCCGTTTTCGACAGGGACGACGGGGAGCACATGCTTTGTCAGTAGCAACGGCACCCCCACGAGCAAGAGTCCGTGGCAGCACTTGTGACAGTGAGCCCTCCCAGAATCCCTGCCCCAACTTTGACTGGGTTCATAGGGAGCACAAGTGATGGCGGTGGCGCTACCACGAGCCAGAGCTGCATCGCAGCACCTGCAGCAGCAAGCCTTTCCACGAGAATACCACCCACCGTCTTGAATGGGAACACGGGAGCGCAAGCATTGGCGTGACGACAGCGCCACCACCAAAAACGATGTGGCAGCTAGCACAAGAACCAGGTTCTGACGATGACAGCCGCTGACATCGAGTCAACTCAGTGACTGTCCAACCGATCAGACGATGCGCCCGTACCTGGGATGGCAAATAATGTTTTATAGAGACCGAAGTGGACAAAGAGGTTTCAAGCGAAACTCGGCATTCAACCCTGAGCCAAGCTGTTTGACTATGATCGACATATGTCTTCGAATTGCACTAAACCGCAGAAGCATGAAGGCTGCATCAATTTTAATGGAATAGGACTCAAGGCAACAAACGGCTAGTGAAAACAGTAAGGAGAGCTCAAGTGAGTTACTTCCAACATTGCCACATAGATAGGACAACTTACCATGAACTCCTATTGATATCTGTCCTGAAGACCTGAACCACGGCACTGTAGGTGATGTCAGTGTTGTCGTCTCAGGGAACTCAAACTAGGAGTTCACTGAGCAACTCCTGCTTGACCAGGGCTGCACCGATTATAAATGTGAAGAACAGATGATATATTATGTTGCATAAATGACACAAGATAGAAAAGACACAAACAATACTAACAGACCAATTTACAACCGGCAATGGCAAAAGAGAATGCAGGTTGAATCAGCTATGCCTAAAGAGACTACTTCGAAGAACATTTACCATATAGGGTGCATTCACTCAACGCTAGCGAGCGGTGCACTCTGGGTACATCACCGTATTTGAGTTCGTGATAGCAGATGGTGGCGCCCGCACACTCTTAGAAAAAAGGGTATCGATAGTCCTCCCTTAGGGGAGGAACGGTCTTGTAACCTATGTTCCTTCAGAAAGGGAGAAACTTTCGTCCCTGAAGCAGGGGAGCAACTAGTTCCTCCGTCGCCTGCATCTCATTATGGCGGCCCTGAATCGAGCAAATCGAGCTCAATAAGGCTTACCGAGGACGCTACGTCTCTTGTACGGGACGAGAGGAGCAGCAAATAAAAGCGTAACACGAGCTTTCCGCGAACTGTGTTTATTTCCGAAGCCAGATTCCCCCCACAGGTACAGAAACTTGCGTTTCGAAAGCAGTTACTCAGTCTTCTCGTCGACAGCACTGCGATGTTAATCGGAGACAACCGATACCCAGTTACTTCGCGCACTTCACGTCTTACCTTTGCTGTTTCTCGAGTCACAATTCCCTCGTCAACCGCATATCACGGAGGAATGGCAAACCAATCCGCGAAACCAAAAGCCGCTCTCAAAAGAACAAACTCGAAGCCGCTGTTTATCGCGTAGCGTGAAAGAAGGTTAAATCGCTTGCCACCAGATGGCAGGGTCAAGCAGAGTAATTGCAAGTAGCTAGGCTAGGTGGCGCTAGGTACTGCCCAATTCATGTTCTACAAAAAAAATTTATTTCCTCAGGCCACCATTTCGCTGCGGGACCCTCCACTATACACACATCACGCATACTACAAGCATCAGGTGAACATACATTGAGCGCATACACATACATTGCACATATAAACATCAATACAACGGCACACTGACCCGCACACTACACCCGAGCTCCGCGTTTCCGTCTTTTATACTGGTCGTTTTGAACGTACAGAATTTCTCGGTGACTGAATAAGCAATGAAAAATATACCCAGCACGTTGATTTTTTTCCAGCAATGTCATACATCTGAGAGTATTTTTAATGGCCCAGGGGATGAATCTCTTATTGAAAAGCAAACGCTCGATCATGCCGTAATTATTTGAAAGCCAATAAATCAAGCCGCTCCAATGCGGTTCGAAGCCATGAGTTTGTTTCGCCGCACGGCAAGTCGTAGCCTGTATTTCTATTGTAGTGTTTGTTTTTCGATTTGTGCTGTTCGCGCACGGTTGCAATTGCTGTCTTGAATTAATCTCTGTAGAGCGGATATTCACTCAGCTGGAAGTGATGCTTCACAGGCTGAGAAATCGCTTTTCGATCAACTTGAATGCATTCAAAGCCGCGACTTGCGGCAGGTGTTAAGTGTACGGAGCTACTCCGTGGCGAGCACGAAAAGTTCTAGCGCTCATCCCAGCGCGCCACTTGGAGGGCAGTTTCTCCAGGAACCGTAGTATATTTAATCAGCAAAATAATGGGTAGCTTTTTTTTTTCGATTTTACCTACTATTCTTTTTCAATGCTAAAATTCCAACATGTAAATATACGTTCTTTCCGTCATGATTTCGTACTGTTCAGTCCTTTCCTCAGAGAGCAATCGCTCTCGGGGACAAGACAACCGACAGTCACATTGGCCACTGTATGTTAGGAGCTTACTGTTCAGACCAGCGTTCCAACATGACTATCCGCACGTTGATCGATTGCACCTAATCCCTCAAGTGGTATTAAACTTTTTAATGTAGAGCGGAATGTCAACCTGCGGCACCCCGCCCCCTCCGATCACGGCCCGACCAGCAGCATCAATGCCCGACAGTTTACGTCATCTCATCTTGTTGTTACACTGCTGATACGCGAACACACGGTCATATCGGCGATAATTCCAGTCTTCTGTTCACAACCCACAACACTGCCATCACGATGTTGCTGCTATGTTGCTGACACGCACAAATACAGAAGCCCGTTGAACGCCGATTGCACTCGGCATCGGAAAACAGAACCGAACTCAGCACGGAAGGCACCCAGGCAGCCGGCAGCAAAACCTGCCTGTCTTGGACGCAGTTCCTGCGATTTCAATAACGTCGAGCACGTCGAAACAGTTCCGCGTGGTTTACGGTCATCTTACCCAGTGTACGTGGCGCTGCTGGCACTGCTCCTGAACTTCGCTGTTTCTAGCGGCTTCGTTTGCTCGTTTGATAAAATATTAGTGATAAAAACGTCAATGCAACCGAAATGTTCCGCACGTTTGGACTAGAAGACGGAATTACAGGCGGCCTTCGCTGCCGCTGAAGCTCAATCAACTCAACAGCATTTATTAAACAACGTGCGCGACCTGCTCGAAAAACGAAACCGAAAGAAGATGCGTCGGGAGGGCGAAAGCTTTCTCCCGTCTGCCTGGAGAAGGAGGAAAACGTCTCGGTCCTCCCTTCTTCTCGTGTCCGCTTGGGGGCGCGTCAGTAGAAGGGAGGAAGACACGCCGCTGCTACTTTTTTTCCTCCATTTTTTCTTAGAGTGCACAGCATCATGGGCCACACTATGCAGCAAATCTTTCTCCCGTTTAAGGTGACACCATGCACTAAAACGGTGCCGCTATTGACAGTCTGCTGTCGCACAAGAACAAAGGATGAACTGGGGAAAAAAGATGAGGACAGGAGGCGTTGCAGACTCCCAGCTTTTGCAAACCCCGATAGTTTTTTGCAAACCCCGTGTTTTTGCAAACCCCGTGCGAAATTGCTCGGTCGCTCTCCATGAAACGAGAATGACTCGCTTGCATCAACGGGCAAAACCCCAACGAAAATCACGACAAGTGGAGAGTGTGTGAGTACGCTAGTAAAGTTGGTGAGTGCACGCCTGTTTGTGTGGGCCTTGTGACTTCCACAAGGGAGCACCTCGGGCCGCGGGAAGGTGACCTCGTCGAGTTGGAGCGACGTTTCCTCGTAGAGGCGGCTTTGAACGGGGAGACGAAGCGAGGGGTTCCTGAGGAAGCAAGGATCGAGTATTCTGTGAGGGGTACTGCCAACAGTTGCTGTGTTGCTGCTTTCTTTAATGCGATAGCATTCTTTAGCTACTTCACCCGGACTTCGCGATACGGTATCTGGCCTCGTAACAAAAGGAGCAGGTAAATCTGCGCCGCGTGTATGCGGAGCGGCAGTAAGCACTCTTTCACATCCACACCCTGCTCGAAGGTGGCAGAAAATGAATGTGCATACCACCCGATTGGCTGCGGCGCAAGGAGGTAAATCCGCGCTGCACGTACATGAAGTGGCTTTCGACTTCCGTCGTCCGCCGCAGGTGATCGACCAGACGATCCGTAAGGCTTCACTGCCATCCAGAAAATGTCTCGGGCTTGGGCTGAGACAAATAGCTGGGTCGTCAAGCTACAGGAGCGCTGGAAGCCCAAAGAAGAACTGACGTAAGACGGGGCGCTCTTTATCTATAGCTTGCAGACGAGGGAGAGCCGCCCCTGAATTGTGTTGCGCCGACTTGGCGAAGAGCGACGACGTCAGGTGGCCCACAACGGAGCGGTAATATGCACTCGCGCCCAACCTACGAAGCAATCACTGAGTCTCAAAGTGGCGCGCTGATGTCAACGATTGTCGTAAACCATTCATAAAATAAAATTTGTGTCGTCGTATTCACAGTGAGCTGTGGCTTAAGTCTCATGACGAACGCTATCGCAATTCGGCAACCAAGAATAGTGGTTTCTGCAGCAAAATTATTTTTCTATGTTGCAGTTTTTAGCTTAGTGCGGGGCACACTGCGACGAAATATAGCTAGCGCTGGCATGACGCCTCCAACGAGATACTTGGCGTCAACTTTGAAGGTTTCGACCACTGCTGTGGTTTACACCAGTCGCGAATAGTCCTCGCCGTCGACTGGTTCATATAGGAGCATGTAGACGATGTGGGATTATAACTGATTGGTTTATCTATCAATGAGAGGGAGAGAGTTGGAAATGTCAAAAGGAGGAACGGGTGAAGAAAATAGTGACTTGACCTGAGGCTTTTGGGGGGGGGGTCAAGATGGTCGTGTAAGTTGGAATGTCGGTAATTATGTAAATAAATGTACATTGTCAAAGAAGGGCAGCTCCAGTCGGCACATCACTCAGCAACATGCCTGCCACCAAGCCCCTAACGATCGGGGCTGAACCCTGCTCCACCAACACCAGGAGGAACAACTTTGTTCAAGGCACTTTATCTCGGGGAAGTGTCGGTCCGGTTGGTTTTCATTCGGGTCGGGCCTGTCAAGTGTGCGTGTGTGTGCGTGTTTGTGCGTGTGTGTGCGTGTGTGTGCGTAGCCAAGATGTTTCTTGGCTGCCCAGTCAGTACTGTAGTCATTAATCTAATTTGCTGCAAAATCTGCACAATGCCAAACTAAAAAAAAAAAAGAGTTGATGTAGAGGGCGTTTAAAGCGTTAGAATGTCCAGTGGCAGCTAGCTAAACAGCAACGGCAAACTTTGAGATTGCTGCGAGGCAAAGAAACGTGTCCTCATGAACGGCGATTTTCTTCTATGCCAATTTTCCAACGCTCCTACGGTAAGGAACTTCCATTCCAGTCTCCGGGTAATTTCATGTCTATGAAGTCATGGTAATGTCATGCCTATTTTTTTTTCAATTAAATTTTAACATGATGTAGCGAAATATGTCCACACAACGGGACAGACTTTACTTTTGCAAGATATTTCCTTGTATTCGTGAGAAAAACCACATTCGAGAGAAGGTTGAACAAATGATTTTCCCAACTGCGCGATGACGCAACTTTGAAGGTCGAAGGAATAAAGATGGAGCTTTCTACAGCGTCAATTTTTTTTTTACTTTTAATGCACGCATATTTTTTTTGTCAGAATTAGTTGAAGTTAACTTATATGAGCATATATTTCAAGCGAAATAAAATGCCAAACTTGGCTTCTGGAGCAATAATGAGGCATTTTTCGACGAATTTTAAAGAGATGCTGAGCCAAACATTTTAGTGTCTTTATAAGTGGCGCACTATCTTTCCATGAGTCAGCAGCCGCCGGTGTGCGCGAGCACACGCAACGAAACTGACGTCATCATATTCCCCATTCAAGCTTATTAAGCCTGAATGGGAGATATGATGATAAAGATCGGACGCGCCATAAAGTTCAGTATTCATTTACAATAGCAACCACATCAGCGATAAAAATAAGTTCACGTGTTATTTTTAGAGTACTTAATGGTGCCTTGGCATTAATATGACCAAGTACGGATACTGTGGCATCCGCCGTTCGTGTACCACTAGTTAAGACAGAAACCCCCAGCGGTAATTGATGCGATCCCGACCTGCATGGTTACACATTTTTTTAAACAAAACAATGCAACCTGGCTTTGCCGATTTGTAGTCACCGGTCACCAAAAGCCCATCGGACAAAATTTAAAAAAAAATCGAAAATGATTTCTTTTTAGTTGCCGCACAAGAATTGTTAGAATTTCACTTTCGATTTTGACGAAATTTTCGGCCCCAATGCAGAAAACACTTTAACAGTAGAACGCTAATTAATTTGCTAAAAGTTCACAAAGCATGAAACACTCGACACAAAAAGTTTCAGCTTTAGAATATAAAGTCAAAGTGACTTAAAAATTCGCCGAAAAAAATCCTCTTTATGTAAGATTTGCTTCGAAGCCAAGTTCGGCATTTTATTTCGCTTGAAATGTATGCTCATATAGGTTAACTTTACCTACTTCTGGCAGAAACGTATGCGTGCTTTAAACGCAAAAAAGTATGACGGCGTAGAAAGCTGCATTTTCTATTCCTCCGGCCTTCAAAGTTGCGTCATTGCGCAGTTGGGAAAATCGTTTTTTCAACCTTCTCTTGAATGCGATTTTTCTCACTAACACAGGGAAGTATCTTGAGAAAAAAAAAAGGCCTGTCCCGTTGTGTGGACAGGTTTCGCTACCTTATATAAAAATTTAATTGAAAACAAAAAATAGGCATGACACCAACATGACAAGGGATGCCGCGAACCACCAAAGGTTCGAATTCGAAAGGTTTCGATATTTCTGAACCGAACTGAAGTTCGAATTTGAAAGATTTCGATATTTTCGACCGTACCAAGGTTCGAAATCGAAAAGTTCGCAATTTTCAAACACCGTGGAGTTTCGAATTCGAAAAGTTCGAAGCTTTCACGGTTTCTAAAAGTTCGGGTTTGATTATTTCGAATATTGCTTTACTTGAAATTCGAGGAATTTGAAGATTTCGAAGTTTCCTGACCTGAAATTCGAAAGATTCGAATGTATTGAATTTCTTGGGATCTAAAGTTCGAAAAACTCGAAGATTTCGAATTTCTCTGGTTCTGAAATGCGAGAAATTCGAAGATTTCCAATTTCTTTAAATTTTAAACTCAAAAAATGCGAACGCTTTGAATTTTTATAGACATAAAGTTCGATATATTCGAAGATTTCGAATTTCTTTCCACATAAAGGTCGAAAAGGTCGAAGGTTTCGATTCTCTTTTAGGGCTAAATTTGAAAAAAAAAAAACTTCGAAGGTTTTGAATTTCTTTTAAGTCCAAGTGCGCAAAGTTCGAAGTACGGTTTCCATGTTCCTCCACAGTTTCAGTTTCAAATAATGTTTTCACGCCCCACTGGTTTTCACGAAATCAGGTTTAGAAAAGTTCGGGTGTGATATTTAGACTGCGCGAAGTTGGTCAGGCAATTAAATGAGACGACGAGTGTCCCGGATGTGCTGGAATATTTGCCAGTGCAGAGTGACGTGTGACCATAGATCAGTAATTGTGACCGCCAGCCCATGGGGGGGGGGGGGTCTTTAACGTGCATCACGCAGTAGTGATCACACGAACGCACTGTTTAACGATACTCATCCAGTTCGAAACGGCCAGGGGCAGGCAGGTGGTTGAGGTTCAGAAAAACCTTGAAGCGATCTGGCAAACTGCCTCCGTACCCCCTTGCACGCTGGTAGTAATCCGATCGAACGCCGCCCGAGTGACGCTGGCATATTGTAAGTTTAGTTTGTACATGATGCAAAATCCTGAGACTGGGAATGAAATTTGAAAGAAAAAGTGTAAGAAGACAGAAAAAAGGGGACAGGACAACGTCTCAAACTCAACTCAGCTGTTAAAACTCAGCTCAGGACAACGTTTCAAACTCAACTCAGCTGAGTTTGAGACGTTGTCCTGTCCCCTTTTTCTTTCTTCTTACACTTTTTCTTTCGAATTTCATTCCCAGTCTCAGGATTTTGCATCATGATCAACATACACCAGCTCGCCTGCACCTTGACAATTTTTTTGTTTGTAATTGCTTTGGAGGTTTATTTTCCGGGACGGAAGAAACGCCGAGCAAAAAGCACAGAAGCCGACACAACTCGAGGTCGAGGAGCGTTCTACCATACCAGTGGCGTCGGAAGAGGAAAAACGAGGGGGCGGGGGGGGGGGGGGACGACTCCAGCCTCCCCCCCCCCCCCAGATATTTCGGACTGTTAAAGAAAACAATACGGGGAAAGAGGGCGTGGTCGAGCTTATTTTAATCTGAAATTATTTATGCATATGTATAGCTACTGTCGCTCTTCACTGCATAAAAGATCGCGTAGATGGTCGTTGTTGGAAACTTGTTGTCAGAAGGCACCACTCGTCACATACTTAGTGGTTCGGAAGTTCAAAGCTATGTCTTTTCGACCTAAATAACTGTGCCATTGGTAAAAATAAAAAAAAATAAACATAACAATAAATGCGGAGATGAAAAGCTGGAGAGAAAAAAAAACTATCAAGAACCCGCCGGAAGTGTAGTATTCTTGCATATTCAGAGGCCCAGAACTTCGAAACAAGTTTCTCCTACCAAAATGTGTACAGGCTAAAAGAAACACGTCCCAGAAACGTAAAATGAGAAAATAAAAAATAAAAAATATTTTTTTAATGACGTGCTGAACTTGAACAATATTAGAAATCTTCCCCATGAGTTAATTTATTCCTCAACGTGAAAAAAACAATAAATACATTATTTTGTATTCTGCAGATGGTAATGATATGTACTGTCTGTGGTGTTCATTTAAATGCGATACCTCAAACAATTTAGACGAAAAAAATTACCAAGTTTAGGGCATAATTGTTCGTAGATACATGTTTGGACATTTCTTGGAAACTCGTCTTGAACAACAATAATCATATTTTAAGACGACACTTACCTAGGCTATACATAGATCATTCTTAAAAAGTTTAACATCTCTACCATAAATAGCTTCGGCTATAGCGCGCTTCAAATATGGCACAAACGACAATTGTCAAAAACCCGTCGTCCTTCCTCGCTCCTTCGGGAATTTATTTCTTTAAAACTAAGCATGCCAGAACATTGAAATAAACGGCATTGTCTTTCGCAAGGAATGCAGCACCGCATGTAAAAATGAAAAAAAAAAATTACGAATGTATCTTACTGCTTGAATTCAAATGAAACCGCCCGCCGGTCTTTCGAAGTTCGCCGAACTTTTGACTTTTCAGGAATCGAAAGTTCGAAAATTTTCGAATTCTTTAGATAAATAAGTTCGAAAGCTAGAAAATTATCGAATTTCTTAGCGTAGGAAGTTCGAAAGTTCGAAAAGCCTCGAACATTTTAGTGCAAGAAAGTCGAAAGTTCGAAAATCATCGAATTTTTTAGTCTATCAAGGTCGAAAGTTCGACAAGCATCGAATTTTGCAGCGTAATAAGTTCGAAGGTTCAAAAAAGGATCGAACTTTTTAGCGTAATAAGTTCGAAGGTTCGAGAAACATTGCATTTCTGAACGTGCAAAGGTCGAAATTTCGAAAAGCGTCAAACTTCTTAGTTTAACAAGTTCGAAAATTCGACTTCCGTCGAATTTCTCGATATGGAAAGTTCGAAAATTTGAAATCTTTCGAACCTTTCGAACCGCTTGATTCGATCATCGAACCTTCGGTTCGAAGAAAGTTCGCGGCATTCCTAACCCTGACCGTCCTTATCTGAACACACCAGTCCCGACCTTCTTGTTTGCCACACTAGAACTTTGGCTGCGAGTAGACCGAGCCCGCGGAAGTGACATATTAAATCAA